>JBAMBO010001925.1:0-119464 GCA_037044535.1 Lordiphosa magnipectinata
CTTAAACTTTAGCTGAAATGTAGTTATTTGGGTGAATACAAACTTAAATTTGATAAGCCATTCGGTCAATCAGAAGTATTGTCACCTGCTGATGCATCTTTCATCAGTTATCGTGACTTCAAATCAGCTTTTTTTTCCACAAAACCTAATGGTTTTCGCTAAACCGAATAGGGCATAAGTTCCCAATGATCTCATACATGATTACTAAAATTTTATTACTTACATCTTTGTAGAGTAAAAGTAAAATTGGCTCAAACAGCAGCTCCAGGAGGGTCAGGGCCAAGCTTCTCATCTTTGTAGTATGTATACAAAATAGACCTTGTGATGTCCAGAATAGATTTTCAAAGTGATTGTTCGTCTATGTCTCACCTTCAGCGTATTGAAATATGTATATGGTTTATTTAAATTTAAGTTATATTTTACCCTAAAAGGTCCCACTTAAAATATCCAAAGTATGCGACACGCGATAGCTGTCCATAGAAATGAATCGGTTGGAGCTCAAAGTGCATTTTGAAATAGAAAAATGTCACAAAGCCCAAATCTTGCATTCGATTTTTAAACCTCTAAACCTGTTTTTAAAACCTGTAAACCACATACTCTCTGAAATTCAAAAACTAAAAAAAGAGATTTCAGATTAAGTAGTCTAAAGCTAAACAATTGACGAACTTCTCGGTCATATTTTATCAAGATATTAGTGAATGGAATCATAGTTTATTGGACTCTTACGGGCCGGGGAATGAAATAGATACCGTTCGACTGAGGTTTTCAAGCTTAATACAAGTCAATTTTCAAGTTTTTAAGAAATCAATGGTCAAAGTTGTTAAAAATGCCCAAAAAGGCTTTAATATTTTAGATCATAAAAAGAAATCAATTACTCTAGCTTACAGCATTTTCGATCCCGAACGAAAAAATATAATATATGTCTCAAATTTGATGTGTCTTGGTGTTCTCGACTGTTTCTTACACTGTTTTGGACAATGTGCTCGTCCTGAGTTCAGTGTTCCTGCATTTTTCCACTGTGTAAGTAAAAAGTGAGGCTACCTACCAAAATTTAAAGATCTGGCACTTTACAGAAAACCTTTTTGGTGGGCCTATGAATGATAACCATAAAGAATGTGGTCCATTCGACTTGACGATTTACATAGCTTAGTAGTCTGGACGCGTTCTCCTGACAAAAAAATGGCAAAATTTTGACCGAAAGTAGAGGCCAAATCGGTCAACTATGTAGCCAGCTATGAACCCAAATTCGAACCAAAACCTTAGGCTGAATAAATAGAGTAAACCAAACCTTACACTTTACTGACTGAATCTTGATCAAAATTTTACATGCTTGCATCCTGGATTGAATTACATTTGAAACTCAATTAGCTAATACCCATTTACTTATAGATTGGGACATAACAAATGTTGATTTGATTACCAGATGCCACATAAATATGTAAACTTGATTTGCCGTCTATGAAGAAAAAAATGACGAATGTACTTAAGGGGATCTTCTAGTTTAGAAATTTATTTTTTCCATTTTTATACCCGTTACTCGTAGAGTAAAAGGGTATACTAAAGTCGTGCAAATGTATGTAACAGGCAGAAGGAATCATTTCCGACCATATAAAGTATATATATTCTTGATCAGCATCAACAGCCGAGTCGATATAGCCATGTCCGTCTGTCCGTCTGTCTGTATGAACACCTAGATCTCAGAGACTAGAAGAGCTAGAGCAACCAAATTTGAAATGCAGACTTCTATTGTCTGCACGCAGATCAAGTTTATTTCAAATTTTTGATGCGCCCACCCCCGCCCCCACAATAGAAAATGTTGAATAACTCCCACAATTTTGAAGATATCGAGATCATAATTTACAATAACTTGATTATTCCCAATGTCTATAATCTGTGAAAATTTTAGAAAAATTGGATAATATATAGGAAAAGTCGGGTTTTAGTACCAAATCACCTGATAAGAGGAATGCATGCCACAAAAAATCCCTGGCAGGCTGTTGCCATAGCAACAAGTGCGTAAATATGTAGTGAGAGCATTATCGAACACAGCTGCCTATGCAGAGAGCACGCTATTTTCGCAGGCTATTTTCGAAGGAGAGGGGGGAGGGCGCTTGTGAGAGACAATTTTAATGGGCGCCCATGATTTGTGCTGATTTCCGAGCGAGAATGCAGTGCGCGCATTACTTAACACTCTTTATACTGTACAGTCCCACGTGGGACCAAAAAACCACACAGACAAACGAAAATGCAAGGCGTGTGTAAGAGAGAGAGAGGATGGGCGTCCATGATTTGTCCTGATTTGCGCGCAAAAAGAGTTAGAACATAAAAAAGCGCTCGAAAAAAAACCCAGTCTGGTTGCTATAGCAACAAGTGTCGTTGTAAGAGCATTTTGTAACTGCTGCTGTCTATGCGAATTGATTGATGAGAGGGTGGCGGACGTGTGGGTGTGAGAGAGAAAGAGTTTTTGGACGTCGATGATTTTCGCTAGTGTGCGAGCGAGAATACTTAAAGTTGATCGTAGATGGGCGCGAGGGAAAAAAGGCTCGAAAAAACCCTGTCTCCATAGCAACAAATGTGAGGCATTCTGTAACACTGCTGTTGTCTATTCTGAGAGGCATGTTGATTGATGAGAGGGGGGTGGAAGTTTGTGTGTAAGAGAGTTTACGAGCTGATGTTATTCGCTGATGTGAGAGCGAGAAATCAGTGCGCGCACTGCTCAACTTTGTACTTAAAGTTGTGGGTAGAGGGGCGCGGTGTAAAAAAAGGCGCACAAAAAAAAGCCAGGCTGGTGCTACCATAGCAACAAGAGCGAGGACGTAGTGAGGGCATTACGTAACACTGCTGCTGCTGTCGATGCCGAGAGCATATCATTTGCGCCCTCATCAGATTGATGGATGAGAGGGGGGTGGGCATTTTTTTACATCTTAACTATCGTGGTGTCGGTTAACTAAACAGACATGCTTATTTTGATCGGTTAATTTTCTGTTCTGTCTGTTATTTACCTGTTATTTTTTATAACCGTTACTCGTTTTACTTTACCCCTCTGAGTAACGGGTATACCAAAGTCGAGCACCGCCGACTTTAACTTACGCTCTCGTTTTTTTTTGGAAATGTCTCTGAAAACCAGCTTTCAATGGTTCGATTTTCAATATTTTTGGATGAAAATAATAACAAAAACTTTTTAAATGTTGCGCTTAATCTTCTGAGTTCAGATATTAAAGTTTAAAATGGGTTTTCAGCAAATAAATAAAAGTTTTAAACAAATAAAAAATGACAACGAAATTCGACGAATTAATACATGATTTCGATTCTTTTTTGCAAGGGACTCAACCACTGTTCACTCACTCGATCAGCTGTTCATTAAAACAAGTGGACAGTCCTGTTGTCGCAACGTGCGTACCGTTCTTATTGGCGTGGGGGATTAATTAGTTTAGTTTTGATTGTTATGCCTGATGCATCATCATGAGCATCTACCACGACGAGGTTGAAATTGAGGATTTTGAATACGACGAGGAAGAGGAAATGTATTATTATCCCTGCCCCTGCGGCGATCGATTTCAAATCTCCAAGGTAACTTTGGTAACCTTCCGCCCCCCCCATTCTAAATTCAACACAAAATTTCCAATTCCTTGGCAGGAGGAACTTATTGAGGGCGAGGAAGTAGCCACCTGTCCCAGTTGCTCACTTATCGTAAAAGTCATCTACGATCCGGATATGTTCAAAGCCGAGGAGGATGAGACGAGCGTTCTAAATGAAAAACTCGGCGAATTGCAGCTGGAGAAGAATTAATGTTTGTTTTTGTGTAATTAAATAGTCTTTATTTATATGCATAGTTTTGTAAATAATAATACGTTGACTAGTAAACAATGAAACATTGTGATTTTGGTTATGGATCTCGAAAGGGTTTACATAAGAAGAATATATGTATAAATAAATTTAAAATACGATACAATAGTGAGCGGATTCCTGGAATGGATGTTGACTCACACACATACACAAACATATTGCACTTGAGCGCTTTTCAAATTTTACAAGCCAGCGCCAAAACCGAAACACAAAGGAACTATTTGAGTTGGTTAATTATGATGGAAATGTGTTAAAAAAAACAATACTTTTCTGCTTAGGTTTTAGGAATAAGAATTCGGACTTAAGGTTAAGCTTTCCAGGCTTCTTTTAGAGAGCGTGCTCGTTCAGCAAAGACAGACAGATTGACTTATCTTCTATCATTCTCTTGGTGTATAAATGCCTCAGATTATTAAACTGCTGCAACTACTGCTCCAGCCAGGAACCGCCAACAGCATTCGGTGATTTGACCTAAAAGAGGGGAAAATTGTGTTACTAAATGGTTATGTTAAATGTGAACAAAACTTACCTTGATATTAAATTGCTTTAATGTGCTCTCCAGTGCCATGGCATTTCCCGAAAAGTAAGCGGCAATCGCATTGTGCAGTAAAATCAGTTGCTTGTGCATCACTTTGATCTTTGGAAATAGAATTAAAAAACAAAAGTGAATTTTGAGTTAGAAATTTAGTTTTTGTAATTGTTTCAATTTTGGTCAGGAGAGTTGTGGTATTTGTAGCTAATGGTTTTCCTGCCGAAAGCCTTCAAATCTTAACGCTAGTTTTTAAAATTAACCTTGCCAAATGCCTTGCAGCGTTTTTCTGAAAGTTCCATATCGAATTTTTCTTAAATATAGCCAGAGAGTACTTTTACAGCACTTTACAGATTTGAAGGCAATACGAACAATTGGAAAAATTATATTTTTATGCTCGAATCGGTCGTAGCTCCTCTAAATCTCTACTTAGGTTTATATAAAACGCTTTGCTAGATTGTTAAGCCCTGTTTTTACTTTTATTATAGACGGAAATGTCTTTTTCCGGGCTTTTCGGGCCTCGGATCGCGCATAGTTGCTTTATATTTAAGGCTTGAACAAAATGTAGAAGCTATTTCGTCAATCTGCTGGATGGCGAAGACCAACATAATGCCGCCTTTGGAGAAGTAACCATGCCACCAATCGACGATATTGAAATAGATTCACAGGAACATCACGAAGTCTGTTTAACCATAAAAAGTCTAAGGAATAATAAAGCAGCTGGTGCTGATGAGCTGTCCGCTGAATTGTTTAAGACTAGCGGCGAGGCATGCACCAACTGCTCTGCAGAATATGGTACGACGAGAGCATGCCCTAAGATTGAAGTCTAAGGGCCGTTTTCTCATGTTCATGTTTTTGCTCAAATCGAAATCCATCTAGATTTTGCAACTATGTGGGTTTTGTGCAATTGGTTGTCTCATCTAGGTTGATTATAAATTCGGGCATTTGCGCCACGGTCACAGCGGGAGGGCTGGAATGGAATAATACTAGGTTGGCAGCACCTCTGCACTCGGCTGATTATTGTTTTTTTTTATTACGCGCCAATATTAAAAATTAAAGCAAGAATTTTTTACTTTTTTTTTTTTGCAACGACTTGTTACTATGATGGGAGATTAAGCAGTAGGTCGAAAGCTATGTTAACACAGGCAAATAATTTGGACAAATTTTCATGAAAATTGGGCAATTGTGAGGAGCTGTTCCAGCCCTCACAAATATTTAAAACATAAGTAGCATTAAGACAAGAACACGGAGTCCAATCCTACCAGTGACCATACCAATAATAATTAACTAATACCCACTAGTTCACAAGTTCACCTTCAGCACTGACGGTGGACATAGAACACACATGCAAACTGCAAGCCGGCTGGCAACTAACGGCATATACTCTCTCTGGCAGTGAACGGGACGAACTCTCTGTCAGCGAAGCCGCATACACACTCACGGCATACAAGCAGAGCCGGTCGACAGCGCAGCGGCAACGGCCAAAACACGGAGAGAGAGAGACAACAACAGCGACATGCCTTCCCGTACTACGAGAGAAAGAGAGAGTTTGCAGTAACAGACAGACAGCGGCCGCAGAGTCAGACACACAAACATACATATACGCTACGCACAAGCAAACAGGAAATTACCCACACACAGCCCAGCGTGTGCGTGGATATGGGTCATGGGCGCCAAAAAGGAGACAGATACAGAGGCAGCGGCAGAGCATCGATCACCGCATTAGGTCAGCCGCAGATTTTCGGCTGAGTGCCAAGGGAGTGAGAGTTTGGCACGCAAATCGAGCAGACGCGAATCGTGAAGTGGAAGCCGGGTCAGGAAAAGCAAAACCCGCGTACGTGACAATTGTGCCCCAAGATATTTCCTCCTCGACTCCGACAACAACGTACCGAGCCCTGTTACGGGCTGTTTCGACCTCTCGAATCCCAAGGACACCTGGAACACACAGCTCCGGAGTTAGGATTACTGGTTGCCGATCCCTCTCACTTAACCTCAACATTTGAACCACTGGATCCGGGGTAAGCTAGCGAGACTGTGAGTTAGTGAGTTAGTGAGTTAGGGACCCAGTTTTGGTGCGGTGAAAATTTCCCAAAAAGTCTAAAGAAACCTAATAAAAAGAGAAAAAAGTATAACGTGTTCAACTTGTGTGGTAGACTACTTTCTCGGCAACGCTGGGTCAGATACCGACTCCAACCGAGATCGAGAAAACTGCTGCGAAAATCCGACCAATGTGTAGACATGACAGTGGTTGTAGTCTAGGGTGATCCGCTTGAATCTGTCGTGCCTGTGCAACGGTGTCTACGATTTCGCCCCTTCTCGATCTATGGCTGATAAGGTCTGGGCCAGCCTCGAACCGACTTAGTGATGCGTCTAAAATTCCCTGTTCACTAGCCTCCACTAGCGCCAGTGCACAAATGCCAACAGATCGGGTACAATTTTTCGTAATTATCTAATGCTACTCGCATACGCCTATGATATTGACATACATTATCGTAAAAACGAACAGGCGGTAAGCAGGGCGTTTTTAGAGATTGAGAACAAGAAGTCTACGCGTCTTCGACAATCTGTTATAATGGGAGAGTACAACTTTAAGGTTGTAGAGGAGATGGACATCAAAGAAGAATTACTCTTGCAAACCGAAGCTATGTACTACGGGCCTTCTATCAAAGAACACTTCTGCAATACCGCACAGAAGCATGGACATTGACAGCAGCGGATGAGGCGGCGATTGGAGTGTTCGAGCGAAAAATTCTTCGGAGGATTTATGGACGTTTAAAAGTTTGCGATGGATTCTGAATCTCCTTCTCAAAGGCTCTTTTCAGACGCATATTGGAGTACAACTACGAAAATGCTCAGACATAATGAGCCCATACTTAGAGAGCACCGAAAATCTTCAAATTTATGTGTTTACTCCAAAAACGCTCTTAAGCTCGGCTCTTTTCAGACACATAATTTGGAGCGCTCCGAACTTGGCTTGCTGAGCTGTTTCGAGTTCAGCCTAGTAATACAGAGCAAAATTTTAGCTTAGACAAAAAAATACAAACCCTAAGAACAAGCCAAGCTCATTTGATAACTTCTTCATATAATTATACCCCTGCAAGCAACTAAAATTTTCATACAAACTCAAAAAATGGTAAATTTATGATCAAAGTCAATAAAGTCAAAAATTTCAACATCCTTATTTATGTTTTAATTATGGTTTTAGTTATGATTTTATTGTTTTTAAGTGATTTAAGCCAAAAAAATTGAAGTTTTCACACAATAACCACCAAAAATTTCAATATTTAAGACTTTTGGTAAAAATTTTACTTGCTTGTAAGTCCTAAAACTATGTCAAGGAGTAATCGAACGAAGTAGGCTTGTTTATATGGTTTGTTTATTTTAGTCTAAGCTACAACTTTGATCTGCATTGCTTGGACAAATTCGTTACAGTTTTCTAGATAAAGTAAAGACTGTACAAAAAAGAGGATAAAGCTTGATTCTTATTGAAGACCAAACCCAGTCAAGGATTTTACACTACCATCATACCCTCTAAAAGTTTTTTGGTCACGACTCTATCAAGTTTTTAGTGTTGCACAGTGTAATATACCACGAATGAGCAGTGTTTAAAACACTGTAAAAGGTTAAATGTCGTCTGCTTTTGAGAAAAACAGAAGCCGCAGCAAAATCAAAAGCAAAAAACGAATATTGAGAATAAATAAAAGCAACAGCAGCAAACTTCTCTACATGATTTTGATTTTGCTGGTGATTTTGTTCATTTCCGTAAGTCGAAGCTGCAGCATGTGTTCGCTTCTGCAAGTCTAACACAGCGATGGGCACGAAATTTGAGTTTGGGAGGGAAAAAACCCTAAAATACAATTTGTAACCGGGAAATATTCTGGCCAACACCCGCCACTTCTACATATCAATTGGCCATTTCAAGAGCAGTTTCCTTTAACCAAACAGATGATGCCGCAGTTAAGCGTCAGTTAGTAAAATCTATATTCTTACGCGATTCTCATCAAGAAATTGCATTTTAACGGCCACATCAGCACGCAGTTTCTCATATTGCTCCTTATGCTGGGCATAGCTCCGTTGTGTTTCCTCCAAAGTTGTCGCCGCCTGTGTCAATTCCGGCTTGGTATTCTCCAAATCCATGCGATAGGCATCAAATTCGATTCTACAGAGAGATTAAAAATCCATCAACAAATTATACCAACCCTCATTATGTTCGACCACCCACCTGGCTGTCTCATACTGTCGTATCGTCAATAAGGTATCATCAATTGTCTTATTGCACAACGTGTTCACCGATGATATAAAGAAATTCAATGCATTCAACAACAATTCACCATTCTTGGTCAAATTTCGTTGCGTCTCCGAATTGCAGTTAAACTCCTTTTGCAGTTCGGGATTCTTTTGTGCCAAATCTGCAAAGGAATCGGCCAGGGCATGCTGAGTGACCACCACATGCTGGAAATGTGAACCAAATGCACGGGTCAGGCGTAAAATCGATAAGTATTTCCGTTGCGTCTCGCGCAACTGTTCAATTTGCGCCTCCAGCTCCGAGTCGACGGTCCGCTGTGATTTACCCAACTTCTCCAGCATGATTTGACGTGTACATTTATAGGTGGATATGCTCCAATTCTTGAGGCTATCAATTTTGGAAGCACTTGTACGTATAAGACTGCCGCTGCCATCGGCGGCTGGTGAGAGTATGCCATTGCCGGGACTTGTGGGACTCATAGGTGTTGTGGGAGCTATAACGAAGGTGTTTCAGATGTGGCACAATTTGAACAGAATTTTTTTTAGCAACTTACCCGAATGATTCCTTAAAGGCAAACTATTGGGCGGTCCTACGCCGCCCACCCCACCACCACCACTGCCACCTATACTGTGGCTGCTGCCCATGCTTACCATGCCGCTGCCGCCTTCCGTGCCGGTGTGTACAGCGCCGCAGCTATCGTTCATGGAAGGCGTATCTTTTAGCATTTCATGTATGCTACGCTCGCGTTCCGCCATTATCTACAGTCAATTTTATGGTTCGGCAAAAGAAAAAAATCGTTGATTGAAGCAGTGCGATGGGTGGCGGGGGGAGCAGGCGAGTCGGCAACTCTGAGACCGCCTCACAAATCAAATCCGCACACGCTGGACACTTGGTAAGCAATTGAATGTCTGTTAACACCAAATAAGCTAATGGTTAATCACTTTTTGTGAATTTTTAATTTTAGATTATGATTTTTGATATTGGTGTGACCGTATTTAACTAGTTTTGAGATTGGTGAGACCACCTTTGATTATACTTAAAATACCAAACTTGATGAACAGTGAACACAGCTTAAATGCAACCGGTTTGTTGAGTATACATTGGGGCACAGTGCGGCACGTTTCAGGGTCACAGTGGCAAAGCGTTATTGCGATGTGGGTGCTGGACGAAGATGAAGATGATGATGAACCCAAGGCAAATCGCTCATGATTTGACTCGAGGGGAAGAAGGCATGTTTGCCAAGATGAATGCCGAGTTGCGAAGTATTTCGCAGAAATTTAAAAATTATGTGCGCATGGACACAGCCACTTTCGATCAGCTCGTATGTTGAGTGAGGCCACTTATCAGAAAGCAGACGACGAATTTTCATGAGCTCATTTCACCTGGCGAAAGATTCGCAGTGACACTGTGCTATTGGGCTTCAGGATCTAGCATGACATCCCTCTCATACAAGTGAAGAATGTCAAAGGCAACAATATGTGGAATAATTCCGGAAACAGCATCGCATGCATTTAAAAAGTATTGGAGACGAGTAATTAAATATGTTTATTTATTTGATATATGTATATTGAAGTAGGAGTGGTTGCACTTAATGCCAAAGTAGTAGTAGTAGTAGTAGTTGAAATTTATTTTCATTGATTTCCATTAATGCGTGTATATATACATATATAGGTAGAAAAATCTTATAGTGACGAAAAGTTTCAAACATCAAAAGGATTTACAATGATTATAAAAAATTTTGGCTGTGGCATGTTGCCGTTAGCCAAATGTAGGTGACATTTTCCTAAACTCCATGTCTCCATAGTCCATTAAAAAATCGCGTCGATACTGCAGGCACTCTCTAAGGTAGGAAGTGAGCGAACGCCAATTACTTCCGTTTAAGAGCTTGTGAATTTCCTGGTCGGTCAGAGTATCTTTTTCCCAGTATAGGACCCTGAGTTCCTTCAGAATTGGACAGCGAGAAAAGAAGTGGGCGGTGTCTTCTCTTTCTCCGGTGTTGCAGAGAGTGCAATGACTGGGGTTTGAGATATGTGGCATATACTTTAGGTTGAGCACTTTCGTTCTCGTTCGAAGAATGACTGATATTGCTGCCACGTCTAAATTGTCAGTGAAATAATTTTTTTCTTTTAAGATATACTCCAGTTTGCTGTAAGTGTCCCGAGACTGACTTTCACGGGCTTGTGATTCAAAGCCAATCCTTTCCGTGCTGTCTATGCTCTGCAGCAGTTTTGTCGGCCAATGGTTCCATGAGCTATGGTCTTCGATGTTGCACCTAATATTGTGTCCCACCTTCCGACAAACTGTGATTTTGCTTCTAATAGGTGTTCTGTGACAATTCTTGGAAGACGCGTGGATGGCATTTGCATAGTCTTATTAATACAATCGAAATGAAGTTGCAGTGTGTAGAGAAACATGGTTGGGAGACCCGTTTCCAAGTGTGTAGCATAGTTAGGAGTGCATACAGGTAAGTGGAACACCCTCTTTATATAAAAACGGAGGAGTCGTTCCACTTCTTCGTATTGACCAAAACCACATACACTGCTCGCCACTTGAATAGGACACCTCTAAAGTCGATTTTCTATAGTTAATTGCTGCTAAACCAAGCCATCTAGGAAAATAATTTTTGTTTTCTTATTAAGTTTATTTAAATGTAAGAATTAGACGAAAATTACAAAATTATTCAAAAGTTGTAAGTATACAAAAAACATTGTTAACCAATAAGTAACAAATTTTGGAGTCTTCATTTTGCACCACTTGAATAGGACACTATCTAAAAACCATTTAAGAATATTTCAATCCTTTTCAAATAACAATATTACTTAAATAAGAAATTACTAACATGTTTTTAAACCAAAAAAAGTTTTTAATAGTGTATTGAGCCTCCTTTTTCTCCAAAACCTCACACAATCGGTCTGGAAGGGATGCATACAATTATCCCAAATAATTCAACGATATCGAGCCCCATGCTAATTTGATAGCTGCAATTAGTTCGGGAACGCTCGAATATTGCTGATCTGAGCCATCCCCACACATTCTCAATGATATTCAAGTCCGGTGAATAGGGTGGCCAGTTTAGTAACTCCACGTTTTGGCTCGCTATATACGATTTAACAATCCGGGCCGTATGTATAGGGGCATTATCATGTTGATAAATCCATTTTAGATTTGCAAAAAGAGTTTGGAAGTGTGGAAAGGCCTCTTTCAATATACCATTATAACATAACGCATTCATGGCGGTTGGAATAAATTTAAGCTCACAGGTGCCATAATAGGAAATGGCCCCCCATACCATAATACCACCAGCACTGCTGTGCAACTTATCAAGATGGTGTGGTTCTTTTCGAAGATCATGAAAATAGTAGCTGTTGCCATCGGGGCCCTCCAAATTAAACTTTTTTTCGTCCGAAGAGACAACACGTTGCCACTCCGAAGTCCAGGTGAAATGTGCGCGCGCGAAATCAAGGCGTTATAACTTCCGAGCCGGGTTAAGAGGTGGCTTCTTCTTGATTTTTAGTCTCTTCAGGTGTGTAGCATTATTAATAACACGACGCATGGTTGTCAAACTTGCTTTAACGTTGCATTTTTCCCTTATCTTGGCCAAAGAGTCGTGCGAATTGGAAGCTTCTCTTAATATAAGTCGCCTGTCCGCAATGGTAAGCACACTGTGGGTGCGGCCCTTCACGTTTTTACCATAATTAGCCTCATTATTTAAAAAATTTGTTATGGCGTGACGGCTCCTGTCGACTTTTTTTTGCTATTTTGGCAATAGAAAGGCCAGAATCCTTGTAAGCTTGGATTTTTCCTTTCTCCGACTCAGATAATGAAGTGCCACGCCCCATTTTATTTTTTTTTAAATTTTATATACACTTTAATTAAGGCAAAAAGTTTAAGTAAACCAAAATTTGTGTGCACGTGTCAACGATACCGACCAAATAAAATGCATGTTCGAATGCTCACATAAAGTGCAAATAACTTTATAACGGTTCTATTCCAAAACTTGGAATATACCAGAAAGAGCGAAGAATGATGGCACAAAGATAATATGCAAAAAATTCCGTTATTCTACCATTTCGTTTTCGAGTTACGAGCAGTTTTAAAGAGAGCATACAGGGTGTCCTATTCAAGTGGCGAGCAGTGTACTTCGATACCAATTTCTTTACATTAATGTTGGCGCTCCTGGTCGCAAATATATGAGCGGTCCCAGCTGAAGCGGGCAATAGATGTAACCCCTATATTTCAAGCGAACGCATGATGCATAGGTAGCAGCAAAGTTCCCGTAATGCTCATTGTCGATTCGGCATTTTGATGCTCGCAAACTTTGATGAAGTCGTACCCATTTTCCACAGAAGCACCGGAGGAGCGAAAGGTCGCCTTGGAAAGGGCATGGATAACACAATGAAGCACGTAAACGCAATTATTAAGTGCTGATGTGTTTTGCACAATTTCTTGAATGCGTACAACAGCCTTTTTCAAGAAAATTGGATCTCCATTGCTGAAAATGTTGAAAAGGAGCAACCCAATACCAATACCTTTTTAATAGAAGGGACTCAAAGTGTTCCAAATGAGATCCAATGTGCTCTAGCATCTTTCTTTAATTCTAACGAATCAGTACAACTATAAATAAAGTTTTTTAATATATTATTGACTATGTGACTGCTTGGCTAAAATTTCCAACATCTTCTCTTGGTTGGTAGCAATCCGCTCTAGGCATCGGTTTCGCTTTTGTGAGGACTCAATCATTTTATCTGCTGTTTCGCTCGCAATTCGATTTGCCTTCTGTAGATGGGAGTTTCAACCTTTTCGGCTTTGAACTGCATGAGGAGTCCTTCAATTGAACTGAACAGTCTTCCAACAGTTCGATTTGGTTATCGTCACTTTTAGCTGGGTCTGGAAAACACATTTTCATTTGAAGTTTATGGCTTTAAGATAAATGAATAATTCTATACAAACCAGATTGATATCCATTTTTCGTACTTACTTTTAACCTGTCGATTGCATTTGTTTATCTACTTAATGCTCTTCTTATATTTACGCGGTTGCATATTCCGATAACTATCGATAAAAATTGCACAAGGCTGCCACATTTTTGAGGTAAATAGGGTCTGCCATCACAGATATTTTTCGGTCGTGGAATCTGCGACCGTCCCAAATTCAAGGACAACTGCCATAATTTTGTATGGCTGGACGACCAGTCTCAGGCAAAAAATACCAAAAAAGATCGTACGACCGCAGTGTAAACAGCGTATTACACTCTATCGAAAAAAAACAACTTTGTGCAAATCGGTGCAAAACAAAATTATGCATTTTAAAAAGATCTTGAAAAGACCTTCAGTTTGGCGTCAAGCAATAATCGAAACAAGCCGTAACTATACACTTTCTATCCCACTTCTACAAAACAAACAAAAAAATATCGATAAAAAAATGCAATTTTTAAAAGTTTCACAACTTTTTTAGTCAAATAGTTTTCTGTTCACTTTTGATGCAAAATTAACTAAATATATCAGCACAATAATTTAAAACAAAAACATTATGGCGAATATACGTTTGTATTTTCAGTTCAATCAATTAAAGTTGCACTTTATTTCCGACATGGTCATCTACATTATCAAGCACAAACATTTCTTATCTTTAATGTCCAGTTACTTATGAGTTTCCAATTCTTGGTTTATTTTTTGTGCATTTTGGTATAACATATATTTTTTTTCTAAAAACTTTATTTTTTCCTTTTTCATCGTCTAGATTGCTGAAACGACCCACTGTGCATGGGGGACATTCGAATATCGCCTCGTATAAACTCTAAAAAGTTGTTTGGTTTTTTTGGCCTAACGTTGACTGGTCCTACTACGCTACAAATGTATTTGTTGGGGATTTTTTTTAGAATTGTATAGCTCTTCGACATTTGTCCGTATTTACATAATTTCTGTGATTTAAAATGGTTTACTTGAACATTATCCTGGGCATTGGCATTGCGGTGGTAGCTGCCGGTATGGCCGTTTACTTCTCCATGCCCAGCGCAATGCCACCGCACACCAATCGTAACAATAGCAATCAAAGACGACGTAGAAATGAGGATGAAGATGATAGTATTGCAGCGCAGCGCACCCGCAGAAGGTAAGATAAGGAAACAACTACTTGCATACACACACACACATACATGCTCCGATTTTTTATAGCAAACCCGGCGATAGATGCATTTGCTGCACAAATGTAATGTCACGGCTGGAGGAGATGCATCAAATGAAATGTGGTCATGCTTTGCATGAGGAATGTTTCCAAGTGTTTATCAGGGTGCGTGGCACTTGTCTAATTTGTGGCAAGAATGTAACCAACGAACCGGATGATGCCTGCACCATTTGCCTGGAACCAATGACCGATGAGAATATGACATATCTAAACTGTGACCATGCCCTGCACCAGAGATGTCTGGCAAAGTACAAGGAAAGCGGTTATTCCACTTGCCCGCTGTGCCGCCAGAGATTGTAGGAATTTAAAGTCATTTCAAATCTTAAGCAATCAACTGTAGCCTTAGTGATGAAGACTTCAAATTAGTTTAAGTCGCTTTAATTATCTAAAAAAAAACTTTCGTTACAAAATATGACTAAAGAAATGCCTCTAAAACGGGAGCCGCTTGCTTTTGCCAATTCTCACGCCAACGTAGCTCCTGGAACTCCATTAGGCAGCGACCGAAACGCAAGCGTGTCTCCTGTATGCTAGGATTGTTGGGGAAATGCTCAAACCAGATTCTCAGCTGTTCGGCCAGTTCCTGGTAATCGTCAAAGACAAAGCCATTCTGGCCATGCTTAACCAGCTCATTTAAGCTAAAAAAAAACAAACAAAAAACACATATTTGCTCTTAAAATTCTGCTAAAACAGCCGCCACTTACCATTTAAAGTTATAGGCACACACCGGCAGGCCACAGCCAAACATATCCACCACCTTCATGGGCAAATCCAAGCCACTGGTACTCCAATGCAAGCATACACCCAAATCGGCGCTGGCCAAAACACTGGGATAATCCTCCACCTCCAGCCAGGGTGTCACAATGGACACCTTTTGCCAACGTAATTGCAATATCTCTGCCTCGTACTGAGCCTTTTGTGGACCCTTTCCCGTTATAATGCACAACAGCGAGGGATAGACTTGAGGCTCGGCCACAGCCGCCTCCTCATACAACTGCAATGCCTCAAGTAGTATGCCAAAATCCTCATCTGGCGTCCAGCTGGTGCTTGACACCAATATCGCCTGTCTCTGGGGTTTATACACCACGGAGCCATTGGCCAGTTTTTGTGTCAAAGCTGTGGACTCTACCACACCGGATTGTTTGAGATCAGCATAACACTCGGGCATGAATTGTGCATAATCTTTGGATAGTTTCATATAGAGATCATGCTTCTGGGTCAGTTCCAAGGGATGGAATTGTGTGGGAGCGCGGTCATACAGCACGGTGACGGGACTGCAAATGGGTTAATCAATAAGTTACAACTAAATATTAAACCCCCACTCACCCTATATTCCAGTTCTGCTGCAAATCCTGCTTCATGGCCTGCGTCACACAGAAGTGTGTGTGTGCCTTGGAGCCGAAATATCGTTCCAACCAACGAACCAATCGTATCAGCCGACTCTGTTCACCGCCCGCCATACCCAGGGCCAACACTGTGTAGGTATAGTTGTGCCAATCGATGACCAATTTGGTTCTCATCACCGCACAATACAAATAGCAAACAATCAGTGTGGGAATGCCGGGAGGATTTTGCACTAGCAGAAAACTAGGTCGCCGGATGGCAATCAATGCCATTAGTAGACTCAATGTCTGCCAAATGGCCTTAAAGAGTAACTTCAGTTTGGGTGTGAGATTTGTTACGGGCACAGCGGGCAGTTCGTGAATCTGGCACTTGCTGCCACAGCCGCTAAGTGTGTCCAGCGGCCTGGTCTCCACATAACCAATGATATCCACATGGTAATTGTCTTCCAGCAGGCTCTGGGCATGATATTGCATACGTGGACTGCGTCCAATATCGCCCAAAACAATGACGCAGGCTTGACGTTTCCTCAACTGGCGATCCACCATAATGCTGGCAGCATGGGTTAACAATTGACAGGGTGTTGTTTATATAGATTTATGGTGTAATTCGAGCTGCTTGTGTGAAACTAGGGTTAACAAAATTGAAATCTTACGGGGTATTGGTTAAATTCAGTCAAAACAGAAATCAAAACAGCTGTTTGTTATCGATATATCGTTAGGGGAAATTAGTGTGACCAGATGCTTTACAAAATACGCGCTTAGTATTCGGTGTAAATAAATTGCATAGTTTTTCGTCTTTTATTATCAAGTTTGAAATATAAATAACACGTATAATTAATTTTTGAATTTAGTTTAGAAAAAATAGGAAATTTTTAATTTTAACTTTAAACTACAAATAATATGTATATTTGTTTTAATAACTCTAGTTTACAGCCAAAAAGATCCATTTCTACTGAAACTATTGAATTTTATGATATATGAATTTTTATATGAATTATGAATATGAATATATGAATTTTTTTCATTTTTTCGGTAGGTGCACTTACATTTTATGCCATATCTCAATTCATAATCGTCAGATGGAGTCAAGCAAAATATGAATCGACAGGTAATTGAATGGTCAATAATCGCACAGAACATTATTTTCTAATCCGTTAAGTAGTTGGAATACAATAATACAAAATATTTCATAAAAATCGATTTTTGGCTCGAAAATGCAATAAATTTCGTTTCCAAACGTCTAGGAAAAATATTTAAAAATTCAAAAAAAATTATTTTCATATTTTCTCCTTAAGAACCGCGCTTCTTCGAAGAAAATAATTTTTCAATATTTTCAATATTCAAGAAAAGATCAATAATTTCAATTTTACTTTAATATTTAAGAAGTGAGGATTATTTTTTGAATATAATTTACTCCTCGAAAAATTTGTATATTATGATGAGTTTTATTGCTCAAAGAATAAAACTTATTCCGATGTGTTCCAGAAATCTCTAGAGATTTTGGGGTCAGTTGTTTTTGAAAACAACCAATCCAAATGTCGGAGATTTAATTTTTCGGTGTTAGCTTCGGAGTCGCATGAAGACAATAGCAAAAAACAGCTGACTGGTAGTAATTCAATGTGGCTGCCACGTCAGGGTTGTAGGCTTCAAAATAATAAATTTAATAAATGTTCGCTAGGAATTTTTTTTAGTTTCAAACATATTGCTTAAATTGGGGCATAAGAGATGCACTGAAATTTTAAACATTGAATTAATTTGGAGGATTAAAACTTAAATACATCTGGATAAAATTCAAAAAAGTTGGGCCGCGAAATAGTTCCAATTTACTGACAAACCTGTTTGTGTAAATGTGAGTGGAAATTATAACTGTTAATATTTATAAGTTTAATGTACAAATAAAAGTTAAAAATGCCAGTGGCTGCATTGATAGCTTTGGATGTTGCAAGAAGAAGGACTTTAGCGATAGAGACAATTCGTCGCAAGAACCTCAGGAATGATGAAGCGTAAGTAGGTTACTTTGCCTGTTTTGTTGTTTTTTTTAACAGTTTTATTTTCTACTCTAGTTTTCTGTATAACTATCGTATGGACAAAGATACCTTTGTTATGATTTTTGACATAATAGAAACCGATTTCTTCAGGACATCAGTTCCCCCAGTTCTGCAATTGGCTGTAGTCTTACGGTTCTTAGGTGTCAGCTCTTTCCAAAGAGTCATTGGAAAGGATGCAGACTTGGCGATTTCAAGACCCATCGTTTGCAAAACTTTGTGGAAAATAATTCCCATTATTAGAAAGAAAACTTTGTGCCCGTTTTATAAAATTTGAGCAAATATCTGAACGGCGTGCTGCATCGAAGCGTCACTTCTATACAAAATTTAGGATTCCAGGAGTAATTGGGTGCGTGCATGGAACGCATGTCAAAATTTTCAAGCCGCCAGACAACGAAAATCACTACTTTAACCGAAAAGGCTATTTCAGTCTTAACGTTATGATTGTAAGTATGGTTCAAACGGCCTCATTTAAAAATTAATTATTTATTTATTTTTTAATTACATAGATATGTGATTATGAAATGCGAATCATTTATGTCGATTCCGCAATGCCTGGCGCAACACATGATTCATTTGCATGGAAATTGAGCGAGGCCAGAGAGTTCTTAAAACGCAAATGGGAAGATGGTTGTCAAAGTTCGTGGCTTCTTGGGGACTCTGGCTACCCACTGGAACCTTTCGTAATGACTCCGTATAGAAGCCCTAGTGCAGGATCAGCTCAGCACACTTTTAATCTCCGGCATTCATCTGCTCGTAATATTGTTGAGCGCACAATTGGCGTTTTTAAGAGAAGATTTCGATCTATTATACCACCCACCAAAAGTTTCAAAAAGTGTAAATGTGTGCACAATATTTGCCGTGAGCGCAATATCCAAAATTTTGAGAGTGAAGATCCAGTCGACGACCAAAAAAATAATGGATCTCAAGATGAGGAATCCAATGTCAATGCTCAAGTTGTTGAAAATGAAATTGCCTCAAACTTGCAAAGAATAAGATAAAAAACTATTTTAATTAAGTAAATACTTTTAATATAGGAATAAAGATGTGCTTCTATAATTTTAGAACTGATTTATTTTTATTCCATTTTGGCAACAAATTTTTCCATTATATAATTAAGCTTTCGGTATTCTTCTAACTGTTGCTCCATAAAACTGCTTCCGTTCCCGATTTGGTTAGAAATTTTGGCACGGATGCTCATCCTCCAGTCTTTCCAAATCTGAGAAGGATTATTATTGAATTAATTTCTGTACAAAACTCCAATTTAAATGTACTTACTCGGCGCCACTCGTCAAGTGTTTTTTTCTGGCGGGCCAATGCTATTCAAATCAGCATGTAGGTCTTCCCAAGCCTTTGCCACTGCCACTTTATCGCCTTTGGTGAAACCTTTTGCGATATCTGGGTGCTTCTCCATAAAGGCCAGCATCACGGCCTCCTGCTCTGGAGTTCTATGCTTTCCCCTTTAAAACAATTTGTAATTTGTAAAGTTAAAAATATATTTTAAAAGCGAACTTACATTTTTCACAACTGTTTACTTGTCTTCTTCTTCTTAATTTGACGTTCTCACATAACAGAGATTATAACAGAGACAACCGAAATTAGTTGAAAACTGAAATAGAACCGAAACATCCATTTCGGTACGTACCGGTACCGCAACCGAAATTCTTTTCGGGATTAAGCGCTGGTTAAAATTTGCCCCCTACCCCAATACATACTGTTAACCCACAGTTAATTTACTGTTAACCAGCTGTTTCCACCCTCGCAACCTCCCAATGCACACACCGACAAACACATACACACGCAACCCACCTGCTGCTACCGAAAATGGTAAAAGCGGCTGACTTTGCAAATATGTACAAATTGCAAAGACAAAGGCGTACCCAAAAGCATCAGTCACAAAGACAAAAATGATCTAGTTTTAGTCCCCCAGTCGAACGTCCGTCAAAGAGCTTCGCTCTTATAAATAAATGAAACTGAATTTCAAATATCTCCACCTCCATAGCACATAGACTCATACGTCTTTTTATACCATTGCAAAGGGTATTATAATTTTGTCCAGAAGTTAGCAAAGCATAGAAATATTAATTTCCGACCCCATAAATTCTATATATTCTTGATCAGGGCTACGAAGTGAGTCGATTGAGCTTTGTCCGTCCGTCTGTCTGTCTGTCCGTCTGTCTTAAAGCTATCGAGCTGAAATTTTGCACAGAGTCTTCTTTTTACTGCACCCTGGTAATATGTCGGAACCGTTTGGATCGGATGACTATTTCTTATAGCTGCGATAGGAACCATCGGTCAAAAAATGTGTCATAGTGAGAAAAACTTTTTTGTTTTCAATGTTAGCGTCCTTAAACGCGGCCATTTTCAATAATTTATGCTTTCAAACAGATTTTCAAATTTTGGTCAAGATCGGGCGACTATATCATATAGCTGTCATGTGAACCATCGGTCGGAAAATGGGTCTTAGTGAGAATAACTTTTTTGTTTTCAATGTTAGCGTCCTTAAACTCGTTCATTATTAATATTATATGCTTTCAAACAGATTTGCAAACTTTGGTCAAAATCGGATTACTATATCTTATAGCTGCCATAGGACCGATTGGTCGGAAAATGGGTATTAGTGAGAAAAACTTTTTTTTTTTTCGATGTTAGCTTCGTTAAACTCGCTAATTACTAGTTTTATATGCTTTCAAATAGATTCGCAAAATTTGGCAGAAGTCGGATGACTATATCTTAAGGCTGCCATAGGACCGATCGGTCAGAAAATGCGTCTTAGTGAGAAAAACTTTTTTGTTTTCAATGCTAGCGTCCTCAAACTCTGCTATTATTAATATTATAAGCTTTTAAACAGTTTGGCAAATTTAAGTCAAAATCGAATGACTATATCTTATAGTTGCCATAGGACCGATCGGTCGGAAAATCGTTCAAAGTGAAAAAAACTTTTTTGTTTTCAAGTAAATCGTTCTTAAGGTCGTTGATTCTTAATATTAAACGCTTTCAAAATAGTTTGAAAAAGTTGTTCGACATCGGGTGACTATATCTAATGGTTGCCATGAACCGATCGGTCGAAAATGGTTCTTAGTAAGAAATTCTTTTTTGTTTTCAATGTTAGCGTCCTCTTAAACTCTCTGATTACTATTTTTATATGCTTTCAAATAGATTAGCAAAATTTAGTCGAAATCGGTTGACTATATCTTAAGGCTGCCGCAGGATCGATCGGTCGGAAAATGAGTCTTAGTGAGAAAAAGTTTTTTGTTTTCAATTTTATTGTTCTTAAACTCGGCGATTGTTCATTTGATATGTTTTCAAAAAGATTCGCCAAATTTGGTCGAAATGAGATGTCTACAAACAGAAAAATAAGCCTTATTTCCGGTCCCTGAATTAAACAAATCGTTTTCTTACTTTGCCTATTTTAACAGAATTTCAAAACATTTCACCTGAAGTATTTTTCAAATTGTGTTGATTCTAAAATTTAAATTAGGTTTTACCGATGCACTTAAATAAATAGGTTATTTGTACAAAAAAATGGCTTTATTGTGTTTTATAATAAAAACCTTATTAGTTGGGGATGCTGACCTTTTTGTTGCATCTAAACTTTAGCTTTTTAAGAGGCATTTATAAATAATTTGGTATATATTCTCTTTTTTTTTCAACTAAAGCTAAGTTCACACAGGCAACTAATTTTACAAATTTTTTTGGATATTTTGATGAAAATTGGTCGATCATGGCTATATGATTCCAGATTTTGCAGGACTTAAAACATAAGCTATGGTTTCATTCACCAATAATTTGATTATATTATATATGGCCGAAAAGTTGGCCAATTTGCCCAAATTTTCATTAAAATTTACTAAAAACTTAGTAAACTTAACTTAACAAACCGCAGAAGTGTTCAAAATGTTCGTCTTCTTCTTTGTTTTAAAATTTTTCCAAAAAATCTTTGAACCTAACTTACATCTGAGGGTTGTTTTAAACTTAAAATTTCCCCTGCTTAAATTGGTATTTTTTTTTGGTATTTCCATTAAAGTGGTTCAGGCGTTTTCTCCTTTTGGTATTTTCAAACTGCACCAGTTAAGGTCACTCTAAATAGCCGTCTCTGAGTAATCATTCCCGCGGATTTTGTGTTCAAGTACGGACGTGTCGCGGTATAATTTTATCTGACTAACGGTACATGGACTATGTGAGTCCCCCCTCTCGGTGTTGTGTTTGTGCGTGTGTGTGTGCGTGCTTGGTAATATGAAAGCCCCTAATGCAATTGGGCTAACAAAATAAAAGAAATGGAAAATGGAAATATCTTAAATAAAATAATCAAATGAAATGGATATAAAAACAATTTAGTGCGCTGCTGTCAGATTGCTTATAGCGGTCAATTGACCGGTGAGTATTTGTGTGCGTGTGTGTGTGTGTGGGTTTTGTTTTTGACTGCCGTTATTTTAGCCGGCAAAACAAGCAGCCGGTTTTCACCTCTCTTCTCTCTCTCTCTCTCTCTCACTCGCACGGACACTTTGCGTTTCTGATTGGGAGTTAGCTTGGCGCCGTCGCTGTGTGTGAGGGGGGGTTATGCCAATATCGTTGAAATAAAAATGTAAATTTTTATACAAATCATAAAAATTTGTCATAAGTCGTCTGGCTCCTGCTGCTACACGTAGTAGTAAAAGGATATACACACGCGCGCGCGCCTTGCTCCACTCCACACGTAGTTTATCCCATTAAGCCTGTTGTCTGTGTGCAATGTCTGGGTTGCTCCTGGCGGACGACGAGACGCAATTGATGCTTGCGCCCCTCTTGCCTAGAACTTGCACTAACACGGACAGAGCCACCCCCAAAAATAGAGTCTCTGGGTGGGTGGGTGGTACAATTCTGGGGTTGACTTGCAAGTTGCCACTGTTGATTTTTGATTTCTGTGCGGCTTTTTATTGCGTTGCAAAAGTTTTTATGCTCTCGTCGCCTTTTTGTTTCTCTTCCTATGAATGTATACTCCCCCCCACCTCCTCCGCACCTCTTGGAAATTTGGCTTAGAAAAGTTGGCCCACGTTGGTCGCCGGTCTAGACACGGAAAGTCAACTATGTCAATTGAGTTTATGCGTTAGAAAATTCAAAAATTGCAACATTTTTGAATTTTTTAGTTAATTTTTGACAATAGTGTCTAGCCTGCATTTTCATGGGTCCGGAAAACGGGAATGAAACCCAGTACAAGACGAATTTTCAATTGTTAAACTATCAGCCTTGTTCTCAATTCCACTTCTGCTAAAGTTTTGCGATTTAGAGCAGAGTTCCCCAGCGATAGCCCCTGGGGCACGAACATACTCTCCAATTCACACCGAATGCTTGCCGAAGTCATGCGTTAGAGTGAGACACAGTCACATTTTCGCTCTCTATGCTTGGGGAACCCTGATTTAGAGACAAAATCTAGTCCTAAAACCGTTTTGAAATCACATTTTTATGAAAGTGGAATTGAGAACAAGATTGATAATTTGGAAATTCACATATGTATGTACAAGGTTAACCCCCAATCAAATAAGTGAATTAGCCAATTTCACGAATTGATTTTTGATTTATTTGAAACCAAAAATTAGTCCCGAAATGAAATCTTCTCCAGATGGTCAGATTAGCTGATGAAAAATTCATCTGAAATCAAAAAATCCAATCTTAACTTTCAAAGAAGAATTTAAAATATAATGAAATTATAATTTTTGAAGGAGTTGTATGCAAAAAGGTACGGTTTTGGGTATAATTACCCACCTAGCATTTGGAAGATCATTAGGTGATTTCTCACCTTGGTGAGTCTATTTCGAGCCCATTTTGTGATTAAAAACGGTTTAAGGAAGACTCGAAAATGTCTCATGCATTTGATCAAAATGTGATTCATTAAAAAACTACTAAAAAAAGACTCGCAAATGACTCGACAATGTGTTGAAACTGATCATAAAAACGCGGTATAAACGACTCTTAATGAAGATTCGCGGATGGGGTACCATTTTCTCCCGACAAAAGTATAATTTATGACTATTTTAATCAGACTGAGGATTCGAAAAAGACTCGAGTGTGATCAGAAATTTCATAAAATGTTTGCTGGGTAATACCACGGATTGCCTTATAATGCTTTGTTCAAACCCTAAATCATTCTATCTAGAATAAGTGTGACAAATTTCATTAGGATCGGTTTAATCATATCATTATCATTTCAAAATCATATCAAAACTCGGAATATCACGACTTTGAGTGCAATAAAAATCCGTATAATTATGTTAAATCCATTTAAAAATTGGAATTTAATTTTGCTATAAAAAAAAAACGGCTCCATATTTTTCAAAGGTTGAACATTTATTGAAAAGTTGGGTTCATGTCATTTTTTTATGAATAACAATTTCGGTCAAATGACCACCACGGCTGACTTGGCAGTAGCCCATTCGATCCATCCAATTTTTGAGAACATTTTCAATTGTTTCGGCACGTATGTCAGCAATAGCAACTCGAATCTCGTTTTTCAACTCATCAATTGTTTCAGGATTGTTTGCATAACATTTGTCCTTGACCGCTCCGCAAAGATAATAGTCTAACGGTGTCAGATCACAGCTTCTTGGCGGCCAATTCCCATCTTCATGTTATATTTGCTGATTATTCGATTTTCGAAGATAGGGCGCAAAAGATCGATTGTGGCGTGCGCTGTTGAAACCAAATATCGTCCAAGTCTTCCGCTTCAATTTCCTCGAAGAACCAATCACTTAACATTCACCATTCACGGTCACGGTGGCTCCTTCTTCATTTTCAAAGAAAAATGGACCAATGATGCCTCGAGACCGAAATCCGCACCAAACAATGACATGTGGTGGGTGCATTGGCTTCTCGACGACGATATGCGGAATATCTGTGCCCCAGATGCGACAATTTTGTTTATTAACATAACCACCGAGGTGGAAATGTGCTTCATCCGAAAAGATGATTTTTCATTAAAATTCATCATCTTCGGCCAAACGATCTTCCGCTCAATTTGTGAACTGTAAACGATTCGGATGGTCAATTGGCTTTAACTGCTGCACCAATTGAACTTTGTATGTCTTCATGGCAAGGTCTTTATGCAAAATTCGCATCAAAGAAATGCGCGAAATGTCCAATTGTTGAGATCGATGGCGAGTTGACGTCGATGGTTGTCCACGCACATTTTGCAATGTTTTCGGTCGAGCGCACCGGACGAGTACGTACACGGGTTGGCTTATCCACCAACATTCCAATTTCACGAACTCGCTTTACGAATTTATCCACAAATTGAGTTTTCGGAACATTTTCGCACAGTTTGAGTCGAGGACTCACCACTTTGAAAATATGTTTTTAATATTTTCCAACTTTCTTCAAGCGAATAGCGACCCATTTCGTAAATATCAAAGTTTTTACTAAATATCAGTCGCTTTCCAAATGACATTTGACGTTTTTAAAGTCAAATTATGAATAGTTCAAATTCCAAACACTAGATGGATCACCCTCTATATATGCTAAAATTAAAAAAAAAAATTACATTTTTCAATTCTTTTACTTTAGAATTGATGCATCTGTTAAAAAAAAAGTCATCTGAATTCCAATCGAAATTTCCGTTCGTTTTTTATACGTTCTTAAATGTGACATTTGAAGCAAAAAAAATTTTAAAAAATTAAACGGTTTGAAAAATTGTTAAACTTTAAACCACTGTAAAAACAACGAGAAGGCCAAGCTAACTTCGTCTGTGCCGAAGTTTTTATACCCTTGCAAATGCTGTTTTTGAAATGTCAGAGTTTAAGAACGCTTACATAAAAATCTAAAAAATTTTAACTAAAACCCATTTTCCGACAGATAAACATCCGATTTCGACCAAATTTCGCGAATCTTTTTGAAAACATATCAAATTAACAATCGCGGAGTTAAGGAAAGAAAAGATTTTTCTCACTAAGACTTATTTTCCGACATGACTTTAAGAACGATTTACTTGAAAACAAAAAAGTTTTTCACTAAGACCCATTTTCCGACCGATCGGTCCTATGGCAGCTATATGTTATAGTCATCCGACTTTGACCATAGTTTGCAAATCTGTTTGAAAGCATATAATATTAATTATGGCCGAGTTTTATGACGCTAGCATTGAAAACAAAAAAGTTTTTCTTACTAAGACCTATTTTCTGACCGATGGTTCCTATGACAGCTATAAGATATAGTAATCCGATTTTGACCAAAGTTCGCAAATCTGTTTGAAAGCATATAATATTAATAATGGACGAGTTTGAGGACGCTAACATTGAAAACAAAAAAATTTTTCTCACTAATACACATTTTTCGACCGATGGTTCCTATGGCAGCTATATGATATAGTCGTCCGATCTTGACCAAAATTTGCAAATCTGTTTGAAAGCATATAATATTAATAATGGCCGAGTTTAAGGCCGCTAACATTAAAAACAATAAAGTTTTTCTCACTAAGAGCCGTTTTTTGACCGATGCTTCCTATGGCAGCTATAAGATATAGTCATCCGATCCGGTTGGTTCCGACATATTATCAGCGTGCAGTAAAAAGAAGACTCTGTGCAAAATTTCAGCTCGATAGCTTTAAAACTGAAAGACTTCTTTGCGTAGAAACAGACGGACAGACAGACGGACGGACAAAGCTCAATCGACTCAGCTCATCGCCCTGATCAAGAATATATATAGTTTATGGGGTCGGAAATGAATATTTCTATGCGTTGCAAACTTCTGGGCAAAATTATAATACCCTTTGCAAGGGTATAAAAATAATTGACAATTTTTAATAAACCAAAGTTTTTCGGACTATCTATGGTCCCTTTTATTAAATTAAATTAATTTAATAAAAAAAATCGACCATTAAATTTTGATTTTTGCAACGCTGAATCGGCCAAATCGGTCAAAATGTCCGTAAACCAGAGTTCCCCAGCCATAGCCCCTGACGGCCGAACTCATTCGATAATTATATGAAAGTCAATCGTCGTCAGCGTTAAAAGACCACCCCGAGCAACACTGCTAAAAAGTATTTACATATTTTCTGTCCTCTCTTCTTGGGGGTACCTGCTGTATACCATTGAATCGAACTAATTCTATTTTCCGAGAGGATGGTATTCCTGAGCTAGAGCTTAAGGACTAAATGTATATTTACCTAAGCCTAATAGATACACAGAGAAAAAAAATATGCAAAAGCTACACGAAAATGTGGGATTTCTACACGTTTTGTCCGGGAGTAGCCTTTGAGTAGCTTTTCTGCACGCCGCGTTTAGATTTTGATATACTACACGTTACGTGTAGCTTTTCTGCACGCTTGAAAACTCAATTATTTCGCTATGCGCATCATATCTCAGGGCAGAATAGGACCACCAACTCAGTTTTCTAAACGAAAAATGTAAGAATTTAGGGCTACATTTTTCGTTTAGAATTTATACACGCGCGTGTAGGTTTTCAATATCCACACGCCGCGTGTAGAAAACCTACACGTTCGTGTGGTATTTAGATTGCTGCATGAAAAATGTGGAAGCTATTTGGAAATAATCTGATTTTCTAATTTCGTGTAGACTTTGCTTTTGCCCACGCAGCATTTAGCTTTTCTACACGAGGCGTTTAGATATTGAAATCCTAAACGTTACGTGTTGGATTTCTGCACGTGGCGTGTAGCTTTCTGAATTCTACATTTTGGCAGACCAATTTAGCAGGGCGCAACACGTTTCGTTTAGCCTTAACGTTTCTACACGCGCCGTGCAGCCAATTTAGTTTTCTCTGTGTATCTATTCTGAAAGTTACAATAAAGTTATGCACAAAAAGATTTTGGTTGTTTTGGTGTATGCAAGCAAATGAATGAAAACATATAAAATCAAGGGTATAGAGAATTTTGTGCGCCATATTTTATGATATATCGATTCTTTATCTATATAGATTCCTATCGACTATGTCGCCTACTCTGAAGAAACTGTTACTTTTTGAGTCATGTAATGGTGTTTTATGGATGGTGTCAACCATTCGAGTGACTGTGTGACTCTGTTGGCAATATTCTTTGAGTTAATTGCACTTTGTATAGAAACCGATGCAATTTATACTTCGAAATGCGCCTCTAAGTGGTGTCACTGATGTAAATATGTTGAGCGCGGGGATTATACTTCACACTCGGGAAGACTCCCTCTCACCGCTTCAACCAGTTCATTGGTTTATTGGATGATATGAACGACTATTTGGTGTGAAGAGATTCAATGACGTTTCAAAAACATTTCAACTCAAGTCAATCTTTTGGTAAGAGTCAAAAGGTATTAAATATTTACTTTGACTCCTCTTATTCTGTATTCGCTACGCATAAACTTGATTGTAAATTTCAACAGTCTGCGACACTTGCCCTGCAGCAAGCCATTCGTCGTCGTTGGCTGGGATCAAAACTAAACTAAAATCTCAATTTTAAATTTCCTTTCTTTTCTTTTTCTTACAGCTGGAGGAAACATATCAAAAGGGATTAAATTGACTGAAACTGACCAAAAAACAAAAAAATAATAAAAAAAGAGAAAACTTTTTTTAAAGTGTCTGCAAATATTAACTTCTCATATCCTAGTCATAGGGGCCCGATTACCATTCTGACAGGTGAGTGCATTCCAATAGTCGATTATGCTGCTATCTCTAACATCATTTGTATGCCAACCACCACACTCCACACCGTACACCGCAGACATGCCAAAAGACAGGCGGCATAATTTGAATAATTCGCATCATCAATGATTCTGAATTGAGTTTGCCATGGAAATGTTGACTGCTGTGCGCAGCTGCATGAGCTTGCTATTAAATGCCAGCACAATGCCAAATATCCTAAACAAACTTCCGCTTTACAGGCGCCCTAAGAGATAGCGGTTGGGCTATAATTAAAGCAGGCAGCAAGTGCATCAGGCCCTAGACCAGGGGACTGACAGAGGCAGGCAGGCAGGCAAACAGGCAGACGACAGGCAGGCGCGCAGTCAGAGGCAGGCCTACATATTGCTATTTTTATTTGCCCAACGCATGTTTGCACTCAAACCAGCAGAAGTACAAAAAAAAAGAACAATAGTATCGGGTTTCTTAATAGATAAATTATTGGATTAACCATGGAGTAAAATCTAGTTAACTCATTCAAGCAATTATGAGATTTAAATTTAAGAATTAATGCATGGAAAACTGAGGGAGTTAAATAAGTAGTATAGAAATTTAGGCAAATGTTTTCTTGAAAACTGCTTTGCTTTAAGTCTTTGCTGTAAGCATGGGCATCAAACAATGATCACATTCGAGTCTTTTTCGCAAGGCTGCAAACCGATCACGAACCGAACTCCCCGAACCTGAAACCAAACCGGACCACTTTTTCGAAAAAATGGGTTCGATTCACAAAATTAAGTAGTTTGCCCAACGACACACACAAGGAAATATAGCAATTCCGTGTAAACTGATTGCTATCATTCAAGAAGTTCGCCAATCCTACGACATTTCTCTAGTTTAGATTTATACTATCACCGTCTATAATGGATTGAAGATGGTTCGAGCAAGATAACTTTTAAATGACAACTGCAGAGCCTGAAAGGAATGAAAACTATGAAGAATGTAATGTTGATGAAGGTTGCTCATGTGAATCAAAAGTATTTGTTGATTTGACCAAGTTATAGATTCCATGGAGGACTCTATAATTACAGTTCATTGTGCTAAATTTAGTAGTTAAGGTTTTTTTTTAGGAAACGTGAGTGTGAACGTTTACTAACTCTTCAGTACATTGACAAATGTCTTAAAATTTTGGAAAGGTCAAAAAAAACGAGGTCTAACAAGATATTTCCTTAACTATACTTGATGTTCCAGCAACTCAGGTATCATTTGAACGAGCATTTTCAACACCTATGTTTGATCTGTCTAATCTAAGAGCTAGTATAGATAATGATCATTAACTAAGCAGTTCTCAAAAGTTATCAATTTCAGCTATTGAATTCGATAATTCAAATTACATTATTGAAATAAAGAATATTCAGTCCTGTTCCCGTTTCCCATTTCGATCAAATCATGCGGAATCGGAATTCTTAAAGGTTCCCGCTTTCAAAAACCGACTGTAAATTTCGGCTATTAGATCAAAATATTCATTTATCTTCATTCGAAACTCTTAATGAAAAACGTTTCAACAGAATTCCTTAATCCTTTCTGGGAAATCACAACTCTTACTAATTCCCATCAATCGAATTCGGAAACGAGAACACATGGAATACATCGAAACTATTCTTTTATGTTCAAGCGATTTTGATCCTAGGAGTCGCACTTGAGCAACTTTTCGGGGTCTCATAGCGATCATGTTGACTCTTTGAACGATTATCGGTTATGTTCCAGAGGTTCACCCATAGACCTAAGCCAAGGTACTGATCCGGCCACTGAGTTGACAAACTCCTTAATATTAATGCAGGCAGTTGGCAATCATGCTTTCTTCAGCAAAAAGCCTTCTGAAGAGTCGTTAGGGATAACGATGAAACAGTTTTGTAAAGGCAACCAGCTCTTTTTGGTGGTACAATGCATAAGTTGTTTACAAGTTGTGAACAAACGCAACTTTTTCGGACCTGGAGCCAGCCAACTCACACTAATTAAACATTAGAAAGGTCGCCAAATAAATTACAAATTAATGCAAATGTATTTAGGTTATCTTGTATCCGACCATTAAAGACTTCAATTGATTGGCGATCAACCGAGATGTTATAATACTTTGGAGATTGGAATGACATTATAAAGTTGTCTCGGGCAGTAGCTACGGTTGCAGCTATGACATTGAAGCTCAATTGGCTTCTCAAGCTTCGTAGTGGTGGATCTGGGGGATCCCTTTATGGGGTACGGTATACTCCACTACCCACAAGAACCTAGAATCTTCTATGTGAGGTCCCTGGTATGAGAGGCATACAACTATATACCCCGATTTGGACGCTTTGGCATTATGCCAAATTAATATGCACACCAGCAGGTTTGTTTGTTTATTAGGACCGACTGGTGGCCCACTCCTATAGACTTGCCTCTGATCTGGCGACAAACAGGCACAGAAGTCGTCTTAACCTACGACATCCTATCGACCTTTGTGTGTCCATGGAGGGCATCTGTCGGGCCGCCTCAGCAATTTGGCATAAGTGTCCCCTTGGCACCATCCCCTACCAATCTTTGCACACTGCTGGTTCCCCAGCAAGATGACAGCTCATAACAAAAACATTAAGAGCATTCCCCCCAAATTTTCGCTCATCACGTCCAAAATAATTGTAACCAATATATTCCTGAACTGTGTATCAGCTGTTCTCTCGATCCACACGCGCTATCGATAGGCCAACTATCGATAAGAAAGTGTGGGTTTAGTTCATGTTGCTGGATACTCAAGTAACACAAAGGTAAACTAAAAATTCCTGGCCCGGTTTTTTTTACATGAAGTTTGCCAGGAATTTGTAGTTTCCGCGGTGTTGGATACCCGGCTTTAGGAAAAACATCGATTAGAATCGATTAAAATCGTTTTTATACCCTTGCAAAGGGTATTATAATTTTGCCCAGAAGTTTGCAACGTATAGAAATATTCATTTCCGACCCCATAAACTATATATATTCTTGATCAGGGCGACGAGCTGAGTCGATTAAGCTTTGTCCGTCCGTCTGTCTGTCCGTCTGTTTCTACGCAAACTAGTCTCTCAGTTTTAAAACTATCGAGCTGAAATTTTGCACAGAGTCTGCTTATTACTGCACGCTGCTAATATTGCGGAACCGACCAGATCAGATGACTATATCTTATAGCTGCCATAGGAACCATCGGTCAAAAAATGGGTCTTAATGAGAAAAACTTTGTTGTTATCAATGTTAGCGTCCTCAAACTCGTTCATCATTACTAATATATGCTTTCAAACTGATTTTCAAATTTTGGTCAAGATCGGATGACTATATCTTATAGCTGTCATAGGAACCATCGTTCGGAAAATGGGTCTTACTGAGAAAAACTTTTTTGTTTTCAATGTTAGCGTCCTCAAACTCGTTCATTATTAATATTATATGCTTTCAAACAGATTTGCAAACTTTGGTCAAAATCGGTTGACTATATCTTATAGCAGCCATAGGACCGATCGGTCGGAAAATGAGTCTTAGTGAAAATTGTTTTTTTGTTGTTAATTAAATCGTTCTTAAGGTCGGTGATTATTAATATAAAACGCTTTCAAAGTAATTTGAAAAATTTGGTCGAAATCGGATGACTATATCTTAAGGCTGCCAAAGGACTGGTCGGTCGGAAAATGAGTCTTAGTGAGAAAAACTTTTTTGTTTTCAATTTTATAACAAATAACATGATGAACACTCTTTCCAACACTCTATAAAGCAAACTGTTTTAGGAGCGTGAGGCTTTTCAAAAAATGTTGTCATCAGTGGAAGTGTATGTATATATATGGAAGGGTATACTAAAGTCGTGTATGTAACAGGCATATAGATAAGCATCAGCAGCAGAGTCAGTATAGCCCTTTCCATCTGTCTGTCCGTCCGTTTTTATATTGGTTATTCAATTATATTTCAAATTTTTGCCACGCTTCCTACTGAATAAGTCACACAATTTTGAAGATATTGATCGAATTCGAAAATCACATTTATATATCCAATATCTGCACAATAATATTTCTTAACACCAATATTTGAAATATCAGTTTTTTCATAATATTATGAAATTAATAATATCAGTATTTAAATATCCAATTGTTATTATTTTGTATCAAAATGATATTCTTATTACTCCTTTTGAGGTATAGCGCTATCTTCAAACAGATTGACTTTAAATTTGTAATGTATTTAACTAAAGCACTGAACTCACAGCTACAATACATTCAACTGCATTTCAGTGTTGTTATAATCCCATGCAATGATCGGCGCCAAGTTCCTTTAATATATAACCAAATAATATCCAAAAAGCAGACATGTCACGACACTTCACGACACATGTGTACGCTTTATATTATTGTGTACATATGTGTACGTACAGTTAGAATAGATCTATGAATGGATTGTTGCAGTTCAAGTGGGTTCACAACATACATGGCAACCGAACTGGTGGCTGGCCGTTTGTCTCCATTTGGTTTGCCTTATGGTTGCGACGTGACTGCATTTTGTCTTTTTTAAGTGCTCGTGGATACTCGGTGCGTAATGAGTTCAGTTTGTCTTCTGCCAAAACACGTGACAAACATGAAAACAACTTAAAGTATAAAATATGTTTAAAGAAAGGTCAATGGTTAACTTTTCCAATCAACATACACATAATTAGTTGAAAAATGCTTTGACCGCACTTCGGCAGAAAAGAAAACGTCGAAAATGAGGCAAAGAGCTTACGTGCAATTAGTGCCTTAGTACAGAAGGGAATGAAAAGTAAAGTGCAAAAAAAAAAATATACAAAAAAAAAAAATTACCAGTTAGCAAATCGAATAGGATCGACTACAAAATTACCTATGCAGATTCAAGTTTTTTCAGAAACTAATAAGGAGTGGTTTATGCTAAACAGGGTTGTTGGATCCAACCAAATAGTGGGTTCATTTTTAATCGGTAATTCGGATTTACTATTAAAGTTTAACAAGTGTGTCTGTCAATTCATGTGATGTAAAGGGATGCCGAATGCAGTAGTAAACCCCGATCCAAATTTCCAAAGACCCTTAATCGTTTTTCAATTTAAACTTTTAAAGCAGACCCGGCCAGCCATAGCTACCACGAGCCGAAGTCAGTTGTGTTCTTACGCAAACGCGAGCCGAGCGCATGATTGTGTGTATCTTGTGGTGATTATTGAATTGCTAGTAAAAAGGCTGTAGTCTGGAGAGAGACAAGCACCCTTTTTTGTCCTCTCCATTTGGCCGGCACTGTTTTAAAGGCAATTTCTTTTAATTTTTATACTCTATATTCGATCCTTGATGCCTGCTAAGGCTGTCATCACACATTTAGTAAATTTTGACATGCACATGCAAACTTTTGTTAGAAAATAAGTTGCCTTCAACCCAAGAACAAAACTTTCTCAAAAATTTCGAGCACAAATGTTCTAAAAGTGATTAAAATAAGCACAATTCAACTCTACTGAAAATCTGGAAATCTCTAGAGATTTTCGTATAAACAATTGCACTTCGAACTTAACTTGGACTACTTTATTTGTGAAGTCAAAAGAATAAGACCGGCTACTAGATCATATGGAAGGCAAACCGTACGCATTAAATCTCCTTGGCTTTGAGCAGGCGGTTTCTAATCTCTCAACTTTCGTCATCTAATCTAGTAGCCCGGCATATTTGTGCCACTTTACATATAAAGTCAAACAGCTATTATATGAAATGCTAACGTTTATACGAAAACCTCTAGAGATTTCTGCGACATACCCGATAGAAAAGTATATGTAGACGTGTAGCTACAAAAGTGTTCGATGGCGTAATGTGCTAACACACCATTCCATAGTTTGTTCGTTAAGTGCAAAAAATTCTGGGTTCGATTCCCAGATTTTTCTTTGTTTTTCTGAGACTTAAATGAATCAAGTCGGGTGGGTGGGTCCTTTAAGTTGTTGTGCAGCAATGTCTTTGGTCGGAGCAACGCTTGTACATAATATTGTCTCCTTCCCAATCCAGAGAGATATGTCCCCTATTCCGAGAGCCCCTACAATGTGAGGATCAATCAAATTTGTTTCCCAAATAAGTTCGAACATGGATTAGTCGCGAAAGAAGTTCGGTTTCGGTACGTCCCGAATTGAATGTTTCAGTTAAAGGTTCTCATTTGGTTTTTGATTTATTTCGGTTCCCAAAATAACTTTAGTTTCAGTTCTAAATAGAACGTTATATAAAACGGTTTCGATTTCTGTATACACCCCTGGTTTAAAATGTTCTTAAAAAGGAACAATATCAATTTAAATCAAGCTTTAACGAACTCAAAAGAATGTTCTCTTAATAAGAACGTTGTACTACAAATGAAAATCCACGTTCTTACACTATTTTTGATAACGATTGTGCTTATCTTGAGTCCAATGTTTTCGTGTTTTTCCCTCGGTGTGATTACTCGAGGGTTGTTGATGATTTATTTCATAAGGACACCAGGAAGTTCCATCAATTCTTTACTTATAGTGTTGTCGATATATGTCGATAAAATATCGAAATCGATAATATCCAAAATCAAAACTCCGTTTATATATAGACGGTTAAATCAAAACTTTTAAGTTTTACAAGGTGACTGTTTTAGTGAACCTTCGATTATCAGTCATAGAACGTTATAGCGAGCTCCAAGGAAATAAGTTATGATTAGACATTGGATTTTATGCACTTTTTTAAATGAAGGTTGATTGAGGTGAAAATTTGGAATGATGCTTACTTAATAACCCACTTTCCATTGAAAAATTCATATTCAATATATGCAAATTTTGATTATTTGCCAAAACAAATATGCAAAATATGTAATTGTATAAAAAATGTTTAATAATGTCGAAATTTACAAAAATTATCATTCTTGAGCTTAGATTATTATAAAGAATATATAGATGGAGATGGTTAAATGGAAGTTGTAGACCGAGCAAATGAAAGGTGTGCCTTGAAAGTTCTAAAATATTGGGAAATTTCTAAATTGTTCATTCATTTCAGATTATTATGAAGATTTTATGGAAGGCTAGAGTACACGGATAAAACAATGAGATATGGAACAAATGGTCAAAAAAATTGCGAAATTTGCTAAATTTTCAAAAGACCTAAGATACCTATGAAGGTTGAATAGATGGCAATTGAAGACGGATAAATAGGAGGTGTCGGTCAATCGGTTTAAAGAAATTTTAACATTTGCGAAATTCTTATATGAGTTTAGATCAGGGTTCGTATACAAAACAAAAGTACCGAACACAACAAGTACCGTACGCAGACAAGTACGGTACTTGCTTAGTTTTGTACTTGACGAAACACAAAAGTACGGTAAATAATTTTTAAAGCACCGGAGTGTAAATCGATGTTAATTACAGACTTTGTGGTAGGTGATAAACTTAAAACTATTTACCGTATTAATAATGAAAAAAGGTAATGCCATTTAAGAGGAAAATCATGCCATGATCAATGCAAAGACGCAATTTATAGCAAAGGTGTCTCCATGGTAACAAAACCGCTAAATGCTTAAGAAACTGCTTTTCAAGACCACAAATGATCACACATAACAACATAGCCCTGTTTATGACAATACTGAACCCCGAACCATGGATGACCATTATCCACCATTTTCGCTTGTAAACTAGTACAAGAGCCTGCCAGATATAATAATGCATACTCGTTTTTCAATAATAATTGCAATTGTAATGATGTGTAGTCTACAAATGAAAATGGTTAAATCCAACGGTTCAAAAAGTTGCGAAATTTATAATGTAGACAGGTAAATTGAAGGGTCAAGATCAAGCGAAGACGGGTATACCGACGGGTAAATAGGAGGTGAAGATTATACGAACCATAAACTCGTGAAATTGGAAAAAAAATTTAATGAGCTTAGATTATCATGAAGATTTTATAGATGGCAATTGTATATTAAGCTTCACTTCTTCGTATAACGCACTCCGGGTGCCTGGTAAGTAAATATGTATTGCAAAACAGTTTAATAGCAAATCTCTTAGCCGTTTTTGAATTAAAATGTGTTTTTATCACTCATTTTCGGCATTTAAATTGATTACAAGTTGAATTGGTGACGTTGATTTACAATTTCAAACAGATTTGCAACAAAATCAGAAAATTGTTAGCACTGAAACATTATGTAATTTCATAAAAAAATGTTTTTTTGCATATTTTTTTTATGCAATTATGCAATTTATGCAAAATTGTTTTTAGCGGACTTAGATCATTGATCAATAAAAATAAGATGTGTGCAATCAGAACTAAAATCGGACATGCGGTTCAAAATATGCAAATATGCAAAATCCGATGTCTAATTATGATTGTGTTCATAACATTTCTAAAAAAAAAGACACGCACAACACCACAAAGGAGGCAGGTTGATCGTATAGCTATTTCATGAATTTCCAGCGATCTTTGCCTATCTTCAATGAGCTGACAGAACTGCTATGACCGCTTAGGACTACCAAAGGCAGGCTTGTAGCAAAATCCGACCAAACAAAAAACGATTCGATGAGAACAAATTTCTTCATATCTTTGCTAAATACCCCAACGAGGTTGATAATTTCAAAATCGATGGTATTAAAAATGGAGCAATAAAAAAAGACGAATATAGAAAGAAAATGGTGTTGTTGGTAAAGCAACTACAGAACAAAAACAACAGTTTGGTGTAAAAACTGTTCAAACTGAAGCTTATTTCAAAGGTTGAGAGGAATAAGCTTATGAAAAGCCTAGCGCTACCACCTAGGAAATACGAGCTCTCCAAAATCCACAAAGAAGAAACCCCGCTTTGACCAATTTGCTCTTCAGTTGGTGCACCGTCACATGGCCTCTGCAGATTTATAATTCAAATTTTGAAAAACCTCACTGTGGACTCGCCTTATAACGCACGAACAACAGCTACATATGGGATGATGAAAAACTGATATCATTTCTATTCCCCAGCATACCCATAGATTTAGCATTGAAGACTATAGATCAGAAGTGAACAAAGATACAGGAGTACACTAAAATACCTAAACAGCTATTTATAGAAATTTTGAAATTCTGCATTGTGGAAAATAGGTATTTCAAATTTGAGGACCACATATATACCCAGTTAAAAGGTATGCCAATGGAATCCCCAGCATTCCCTGTTATAGCGGACATAGTAATGGAGTAACGCCTTGACTGCGCAGTCAGGAAACTTAAACACCAAATAAGATTACTCACAAAATACTAAGAGAACGAGGTTCAAAATCAAATTACGGTTAACCACTACCGAATGGTCCAATTTAAGGAGCACTTCAGGATGTCTCGGACTACGTTTGGGGTACATAATCCACTGTACACAAAAATACTTAGACTAATTCATTTTATAATTTCAGTCCCTTCTCCAAGTAGTTGCAACACGCGCTGCATCTGCTAAGGAGCCAATTGCCAACTTGGGGTTTGAGAAAAACTCTTGTTTACAACTTGTCTTTCGGCCAAACAAGAGTCGTTTCTGGCTGTAGGTGACCGATTCAACATAGCCAAAAGTTCTGGATACCAAATTTTTGGTTACATCGTGCATATACTCGCTGGATTAGCATCCACCTCTATTAAATGCAACTACTGCTGGCATATTTGAGGAGAAATCTCGAGGCATTCCAGCTGTAATAGGTGCTATCCGCGGCTGCCATACCTGAGTTGCTGTAATAGCAAGTATAGTTACGGCAATATTAAGTCCTCGTTTTTCGAAGGAATCTATAACATCAATAACGCCCTCTAACGCTTCTGAAAAAGTGCTAACGCTTAAGGCGTGCGGCGGGCCGATTTTTTGTTTTGAGCGACTTTGGGGGCAAATGTAGCACTGCGTTCAGCAGATCCTTATGATGTATAGTTTTTGTATAATTTTTTTTTGTTATACCTGCTCAGCGATCAATATTTTTGGTAAAAACGCCCAATGATTTCACAATGAACATTTTTAAATCACTTTTAGAGAAGAACGGCAAACAAAATTGTAAAAAGAATCAGCGACCTAAAATGTACAGATCTCTCACATTTGTTCGAAAACTTTCAAAACGTTTCGCCCTGTCCGACTGCAAGCAAAATATAAAGTTAGCCCACAAACCCACAACACCTTAACGCTAAAATACTTATCGAAACATTTGCACTTATTGGCGGATATATTCAAATATTTTCAAAGTGTACACTTGAATTGACAAATGCATATATTTTAAGGCATTTTAAAATCACAAGGAACATATAAATCTTAATTTTCGCCTTCATTTCACCAATTTCGTTGGAGTTTGGTGTCGATGAATAATTTCATTTTTTCATACACGACTCAGAACACGACTTTAATTCACGAAGAAATGGATATGAAGCGTTTCTTGATAACGTCCCTGAGGATGGAATTGTGTTTTTCAGTGATGAAGCTCGTTTTCACCTGAGCGGATGTGTCAATAAGCAAAATATGCAATACTGGGCTGAGACAAACCCCCAACAACTCCATCAGAGGGCTTTGCACTCGCCAAAGGTCACAATTTGGTTGCGCTGCGTTGCGATCACTGAGCGACCGTTGGATAAATAGGCCTCTACGGCAAATGCTCTTTGCACGTTGCTCCAATGCATGATCACGCCTGACTGGGAGGTAACAAAACTTTAAGACCCCACCTAGAGGTTATCGTTGAGCGGAATGACGCTCATTTCAATTACGGGAATTATGTTGCCCCACCCTGTAGAACATTTTCTGTCTGTCCGTCTGTCTGTCCGTCTGTTTCTACGCAAACTAGTCTCTCAGTTTTAGAGCTATCGAGCTGAAATTTTGCACATAGTCTTCTTTTTACTGCACGCTGCGAATATGTCGGAACCGAATGGATCGGATGACTATATCTTATAGCTGCCATAGGAACCATCGGTCATAAAATGGGTCTTAGTGAGAAAAACTTTTTTGTTTTCAATGTTAGCGGCCTTAAATCCGGTCATTATTAATATTATATGCTTTCAAACAGATTTGCAAACTTTGGTCAAAATCGGATGACTATATCTTATAGCTGCCATAGGACCGATTGGTCGGAAAATGAGTCTTAGTGAAAAAAACTTTTTTGTTTTCAATGTTAGCGTCTTTAAACTCGGCCATTATTTATATTAAACGCTTTCTAACAAATTTGAAAAATTTTGTCGAAATCGGATGACTATATCTTATGGCTGCCATAGGACCGATCGGTCGGAAAATGAGTCTTAGTGAGAAAAACTTTTTCGTTTTTCATTTTATCGTTCTTAAACTCGGCGATTGTTAATTTGATATGTTTTCAAAAAGATTCGCGAAATTTGGTCGAAATCAGATGTTCATCTGTCGGAAAATGAGTTTTAGTTACAAAAGTTTTTGATTTTTATGTAAGCGATCTTAAACTCTGTCATTTCAAAAACAGCATTTGCAAGGGTATACAAAATTCGGCACAGACGAAGTTAGCTTGGCCTTCTCGTTATTGATATTCTCTCATCTGAAAAACAATTGTAGAAATAAACAGAGAACAGATTTATTTTATAAGTTTTCTCTCAGATCTGAAATTTTTGAAAGAGATTGAGAGAAGCTTGGCCAATTTTACATTTACAACATTTCGGAACTCCCCTTTTGTTTCACATGCATTAAAAATTTCGTTTTCTGGTTCTATATTTGGTGGTCGTCTTATAAGTCCACCGGATCCTTTATCAACGGTTCGGTTCTGGGTTTCCACTTTTCGAAAAAGGAAAACATATTTTCAGCGATCAAATTAGCTTCAACGAAACTTAGGTTTCTAAACAGGCTCGAAACTTTGGATCAAAGCTTCTTCAAAATTCCACGAGAATTTCTGTTATGGCTCTTTATAGACTTCTTTGGATATTTCATAAAATGTCACATTAAAAGTTGTTAACAAATGGAATTGTCTAGAGTCTGTTATACCTCTGCTACCTATGGTTCATGTTAACAATGAAGATGATGATGTTGGCACCTCGAAAACCCTGCGCGTTGCCAGCGGGGCGTTGACGTTGTTATCCCTGGCACGTGGACGAACCGATGGACAGGAACAACAAACTATGTACAACAACTGCAGCGACAACTAACTATGTATGTGTGTTTGTGTGTGTGAGAGAAGGGCGACATGAAAGAAGTCTGCTATTTTTTCTTTTCGTCCAAATTTATGCAGTCTAGAATGGAATGGATGGAAGGATGGATGGATGGCGGTGGGGAGGACTGCAAAGTGTTATTAAGTTGAGTTGTTGTTGTGCCTGCCTTGGGCAATATTTTGCACCTTTCACGTTTATTGTGACATTATGCTTTAAATAATGGACAACAAAAACAACAAAGCAAACACTTTTTTTTGGTGTAACAAAAAACAAACCAGAGAGCAGAGAGTTGATGCTGATGGAACAGAACAGAACAGGACCGGACAGAACGGGGCAGCAGGGGTACATGGGCTGGGCCATACCTTTTTACATTATGTTTTGATTAAAAACTGAGCCACAGCCGCCTCACCACAACTCTCAACACAGACAGAAAAAAAAAGAAAATAGCACTAAACGAATGCAAACAACAAAAAGCTGAAAGTAAAGCGAAGAGACCGACCATTGCTAACGATGGATGGTTGGGCAAACAAAATGAGTAACCAAAGTGTGGGAGGAAGGCGGTGAGCGGTCAGTTCCGGGAAAACTAAGCGGAAAAGTGCTGATTAAAATGCCCTCACGAAGATGGCGGCTGCTTTGAAGCTACTGAACAATTGAAGATAACTGAAAATAACTATGAGGAGTGGTTAAATTAGATGGAAATGTTTAAATTTGTAGAAGAAAATAATATATCTCTTATTTGAGATTACACGGCATTGGTTCATTTTTTCAATCATCAATGTTTATTTGAACAGTGCATTGTGAATCCAGGTACCTGCGCTTGGAAATCAAGTACGAGGCAAAACAGATTAAAACCAAACCCTAAAAGAAGCGACACATCTGTTATCAATAATATTAGGAAATCCAAGCAACGAGCCAAGTTGCGTGGGGTTAAACCAAAAAAATTATAAAAAAGAGAACCAATATCGAATAAAGACCAGACCATTGAACTTCTGGAAGAGGAGTTAGTCACTTGCACCATACATGCGTTACACTCAATCCCACTAATATATAATATGACAGAAAGCTTTTAGACATACGAAAAATGGACAGTATAAAGGATTGTAGCACTTTGACTTTGATGTTCATTTGATGTACATGCTTTTCGACGTTCAAGAGTTAAAGGCTGGATTCCAGATGACATACAAATTTATTTCGGCACAATAATTCATACAAATAAGACTGCTGTGTTATAGCATTCAGATTTCAAAACATTTCAAAAGTGTTTCTATTCATGTGAAGTTTGACATCAAAATTTATTTTCTTGCGTTCTGGAAATAGGCCTTAAAGAATAAAAAGAGGACTCATTTAGTTTACAAAAGCATTTAATATGTCTAACAATAGCTATTGACTATAGTCGTCCAAAAGTCCCTGCTCCTTCCACAGTGTACTCGTACATAAACATGCTAAGTTTGCCATGTTTCAACTTGTTTTTGGCTTTATTTCCCTTCTCAAAGTTATAATTGTAATCAAATCTATTCTCAACTCCACTTTTGTACCCTAATACAATGAATAAAAGGTAGTGAAAACACTTGCTCAATTTCGCAAGAACGGACTGTCATACTTAACAAACGAGTGACATAGTAAGAGAGCGAACAAACTGAGAGCAAAGGCTAAAGAATTGCTTCACTCTTACAAATACAAAAAAAAAAATGTGAAAAATCTATACGAAAATGTAGAATTTCTATACGTTTTGACCGGAATTTTCAACCCATTTGGTGTAGCTTTTCTGCATGCCGCGATTAGTTTTCTCATTTCTACATGCGACATGTAGAAAAGCTACGTGCCACGTGTTGAAATGAGAAAAGTAAACGCGGCATGTGGTGTTATTAACCTTAAAAATAACAGCACAATCAATACACATGTACACTTTATTTCACAAACAAATCTTTCCATGTTCTGCATGTATGTATGTATGTAGTTACTGCAATTACTTAAATTTTTTCTACATTGCTCGTCATTTATTTCTATATCAAAAGAAAACCATTTTCGATAATTTTTGTTTTTATCGCTCACTTAAAAAATGGTTGTGTAACAGGGTAACAAGCAAACTTGTCAAAAATCGAAACGCGAATAAAAATTGTTCCTTTCCTCTGTTCCATCCACTGCACAGTGTGTCGTTTCAGCAATCTATACGATGAAAAAGGAAAAAAATAAAGTTCTCAGAAAAATTATATGTTTACAAAGTTATATCAAAATGCACAAAAAATAAACCAAGAATTGAGAACTCAGAATTAACGGGACATTAAAGATAAGAAATGTTTTTGCTTGAGAATGTAGATGACTATGTCGGAAATTAAGAGCTACTTTAATTGATTGAACTGAAAATAAAAACGTATATTCGCCATAATGTTTTTGTTTTTAATTATTGTGCTGATCTATTTAGTTAATTTTGCATCAAAAGTTTTGACTAAAAAAGTTGTGTAGCCTTTAAAAATTTCATTTTTTTTAACGATTTTTTTTTTGTGTTGAAAGAGTGGGATAGAAATGTTATAGTTTCGGCTTCGTTTCGGAAATTGAAGGTCGTTTCAAGGGCTTTTCAAAATGCATAAGTTTGTTTTGCACCGATTTGCACATAGTTGTATTTTTTTCGATAGACTGTAAGTCGAAATACAAGTTGGTGTTCGTTGTGTGGTCAGAAAATTTCGCCTCAAATGAGTCTGACGCTGTGATACACACAAAATTGGAATTCACCGATACCGAATCTAAATAATTTTTCCAAAAAACTTACCTAAACGATTTAGAAATGATAAATACTTTCGAAAATAAAATATTACATGGAAAATCCGTCTCTAATTTTTAAGTGCCCCCAACTAACGAACTGTGCATGTCCGACCCCTCCTTTGGAACAATTTTTTTTTCTTATTTCGACCTCATAAGTACAAAAACATCATAAATAAATTTTCATTTTCTAGATTGTTCTAAACGACACACTATGCACTGTCAAGATCACAGCGCAAGTTGTCAAGTTACCGGCGCCAAGCTGACAAGCTGTCAAGATGACGGCATGCCAGAAACACAAATATACTACATACATCAGCATGTTTAAGGCTTTATTTTTCATTCACATTCTGCGAAAGAGAGTAACTTGATAAATGTGATCGCGTAAGCAACAACAATATGTGTGAATACTTACGGTTTCATCCTAACAAAGTGGCAGTAGATTAACAAATATAAGGAAAGATGAAGATGGTAAAGATTTTGGTTAGCTGCTTTGTCTCTTTGCAACAATGCGGTGAAAAATAAATAAGCAGCCAATTTTTGTGAATAAATACATATCGAAATTGTTACTAGTAGACTAAAAACCGAAATTAACCCACATATTTGTTTCTGTTTTGGTACTGATAACCGGTTATGTTAATAAAGGTTATAAACAGTGTTTGGAAGTACCTAGGTACAAATACCTAGGCACCTAGCTCTCTCAAGCTGTATTGGCGCAGTTGATGGTACAACAAAAGAAAGTTGTTTGAAAAAAAAATATGTTCACAAGGTAAACATTTCAAAATTCGGCCAATGAAGAATGCAGAATCCATATATTCAGAATTGATGTTGTCTGTAGCGGATGTTCAGAAAAGATATATTTGTTGATTATTCTTATAATCAACTGATGATCAGTCGCAGACAAAGCAACCGTTTCTGACAGTGACAAAATGTCAAATTACGTACATTGAGTGTGACCCTGTCATTTAAAAATACCAAAAAAAGACCCAAAATACTAGATTTATAACATTTTTTCGCGTTTTGGGGATTTTCTTTGATAACTTTTTAAAGTATGCAGCGAATTCATCGGTTTCGAAATGTGTCATCCCAGCCTTAAGGTGTTTTAACTTCAAGCGTGGCAAAGACCTTTTTTTAATCTCTGTTTTTAACTATGGACAAATCCCCAGCCAGTATTTTATGAAATTTCTGATCACATTAGAGAGTCTTTTTCGAGTCCTTAGTCTGATCAAAAAAGTCAGTTTGTCGGGAGAAAATGGTAAAAATCTTTATGAAGAGTTGATTATATCCCGTTTTTCAGATCAGTTCCGAGTCATTTTCGATCGTTTGTTTTAATGAATCCCATTATGAGATTATATCGGTAAAAAGAATTCAATTATATTAGGCTAACAGTTTCTTGGATGTTTAACGATCAATAAGTACCCATCTCTAATTTTCCTAAGCAATTTGATCACATTAAGAAAGCAGCAATAAGGTGTTAATGATTGTCTAATAGACTTGGATTAGTTTTTAATTTAATTGGCTTTAGTATAAGAAAAACAACCAGAAATCATCAACAGGTAAACGAACCGAATCGTATTTTGCGTTCTGGTTTTGGTTATATTTTGGTACAAGTAATATTTCTTCAGTAGTTTTAAGAAGAAACGAGTATAGGTTGACAGGAGGTTAAAATCACTCGTGAATCTTTGCCAGCTTAGTGCCAGTTGTGCTCAGTTTTGGCCTGTCTTCGATTCTACATCTTTGATGGGATTTATGTTGGACAAGGTCAAGCAGTCAATCATGCTACCTGCTAGGGGGTCTTTTTCTTTACCATCTTTCTTAAGTTTATGATCAAGTCATTGTTGTATACAGTCTGATGCAAGTGATTTACATAAGCACTAAAGTCGAAGTACTTTATTTAGCCCGCAGCAGTTGCAGCTGTTGTGTTGTGTCCTGGTTTTGGTTGGCGGTTAACGCGACATTTCTGTGGATTTGCTAATGAAAATGAAGTCGTAAAAGGGTGTTGCTCTCTCGCTATCCCTTTTCAAATCCTTTTTCAACGAACGCTTAGCTTAATGAACAGCATAATTAGGGTAAATTTTGAAAATGTTGCTGAAAATCGAATACAAGTTTCCATTGAAGCTCATAAGCACGTTTTAATAGCTTCACTCCCGCCGACAAGAAACAACACATAGATCAAATGCCGGGGATACCAACTAAAAATCACATTAATGGGGCAAGACAAAACTTTTGTACGCACACAAAGCCCAAAGACATAAAACCAAAAAGTCCCCAAAAGTCAGAGAAGGGCTCAGCTGGTGGGGAAAAACGATGAGAAGCAAAATAAAACATAAAATAAAATGCCCAAAAATTAACGACAAATTGCGCATCATTAAAAGCAAAAAAAAAACAAAGAGGGGGCAGAGGAGAGACAGCAACTGACACAAGCAAGAAAGAACACAAGGAACAGTAGGAGGAGGAGTAAAAAGGAGCGGGTGTGCCCAAGGAGCACCTGGGTGCAGTCATTTATTTGATTACAAGCCACGAGCATGACAAAACACAATACATGCCAGGGAACAATAGCCTAAGGCGTGGGTACAATGGCAGCTATTTGCCTTTAAATTCGATTTAGAAAAGAAAAAAAAAATTCACTCAAGCTGCTGATTGAATAAAAAACCAATACACTCAAGAGAAGAGGATTCCTCTAGCTAAAAGTGGGTAAGCAAACATATTCCTATTTTAATTTCAACTATCTAAATACCCCACTTAATTGCCCAACTATAGACCCATTCATACACACAAACCTGGCTACTGTTTCTTCTCCCCCCATAATGAAGTTTACCAAACTTTGGTTCTGGTTTTTAGGGTTTATATTTTTCTGTGTGTGTGTGAGGGTGAGGGTGACATTTTCGTGGTGGTGAAAACTGACAACCCATCGGGAGGTGCACATTAAGCGTTTCCTGTGACCATGTTTCGTGTCTGCCTGGTGAAATTTTAATATGTTAAAACTTGTTACAAGTATTTGTTGTTGTTTTTATTTTTGAGAATAATTTTAATTAGTTTTTTTCCAAGTAGCTGAGGAATGGTTCTAGCTGATGCTATGCTCTAAAAGTGTACAATAATGTACGTTATAATGTTTTGTTGGAATTTTGAAATAGCTTTGCTATTGCTGTTGATTATTATTATTCTATTTGGAGAAGAAACTTAGGGCGCGCGCACTCATGCGGCTGAAAGATGAACTGACGGCAGCACTTAAGGCTGATCCTGACCAGAGAACTGCAAAACTCACTATTTCGTTGAGTCAGCTCAGACGTTAAAATTTTTACTTAATTCGAGTCACTGAGCAAAACACAGCGTTGAGTAAAATTCAGCTCATGCTGACGAAGACTTCAATCGTGTACAACGTGAGCCTTCGCTTCAAAATGTTTTGCTCACGTTTGCTCACTCTACGAAGTTAAGCATTGAATAAATTCAGCCTCTGCTTACGAACAGCTCATTCGGCTCGTTTTGCTTTGCAGTCTTCTGATGGGCGTCTAGCTGGCGACAAAACTCATTTATGTTGTTTTTGTATGCTTCGCTCGCGATCAGATTTTCAGCATGTGCGTCAGTCTGGCGCCAATTAGCAAAAATCAGTGTGAATTGCACTCAATGTGTGTATTTATTGCGCAATTTCTTAGTATGTTTTTTGCGTCTCATCGATATGGAGCAGGAAAATATTATTGAAAAAATACGCGCAAATACCTACAAATTGTCAGCCCGACATAAGGGAAGGAGCTATTTTTGGAATATTTTATCTGAAATTATTAAGGAGGATGGCACAATTTTTGATGGATTCCTATACTGCCAATCCTGCAATAATATTTTAAAATATACGCCGAAGAATTCATCTAATTTAACCAGACATAAGTGCTGCAAAACGCTTAAGGAGACAAAGGTGCTGAAACCCGTGACGACAGACGAAATAAAAGCAACTATTGACGCTTGTGTAGCCTGGGTTACTGAGGATTGCCAACCTTTCTCTGCAGTCAATGGGGTTGGATTTCGAAATCTTGTGAAATTTTTTATAAATATTGGAGCAAAATATGGAGAAAATGTAGACTTAGATGACATGCTGCCAGATTCAACAACGGTGTCGCGAGCTACGCAAAAGATAGCGAATGAGAAGAAGGCGGAAATTAAAGTTGAAATAGCCAAAATTGCTAATAGTGGTGGAGCAAGTGCAACAATAGACTTGTGGACGGACAATTATGTGCATAGGAACTTTTTAGGAGTCACTTTGCATTATGAAAAGGACTTACACCTATACGATTTAATTTTGGGATTGAAATCAATGGATTTCCAACGTTCAACGGCTGCTAACATCTCAAATAAATTACACACATTGTTTTCCGAATTCGGCATTCATAATTTGGACAAAAAAAAGTTTGTTACAGACAGGGGCTCAAACATTCTAAAAGCATTGGAAAACAACGTTCGAATGAATTGCAGCAGCCATTTGCTTGCCAACGTTTTGGAACACTCTTTCAAAGAATCCTTGGAGATAATCGAGCTTGTTGAAAAGTGTAAGAAAATTGTTAAATATTTCAAAAAAGCTAATTTACAGCATCAACTACAAACTTCGTTAAAAAATTATTGTCCGACACGCTGGAACTCAAACTTCCCAATGTTCAAGTCAATTGTAGACAATTGGTTTGACATCAATGAGATTCTCAAAGAAAAGCAAGAAAGCCAACGATTGTTGCTAATTAGCGTATCAACCCTGCAACAGTTAGTAGACCTATGCAGCAATTTTGAAGTAATATTTAAGAAACTACAGCTATGCAGTTCACCCTCGCTATGTTTCGTCGTACCATCTATTAATAAAATGCTGCACTTATGTGAGGTCCAAGCAGCAGATGTACCTGCTATAATGCAGTTAAAAGAAAACATAATTAATAATGTTGATAAGATTTGGACTCCAAACATCGGCGTATGGCATAAGGCTGCTTTTTTTTTATATCCGCCTGCTTTGCACATGCAACCAAATGACGAAAACGACGTTAAACAATTTTGTATTTCACAAATGAACTTGGACATCAATCCATCACCATCGGCTTCTGTTCCAGCAAGTCCATGTACACCAATTTCTTCGGATACAGCTTCACAATTTTCATTTGAAGGCAGCGGTTCAGTTGACTCTCTGGATGCATCAATCCTCACTGCTAGTAAGCGAAAAGATGCTTTCTTTTTTTTCCCGGAATTATTGAGAAAGTCAACATTCAATACGACGAAAACACCTACAGAAGAGATGGAAAGCTACTGCAAGGAAAATGTGGAAATTACAGATGACTTCAACGTATTGCAATGGTGGAAAAATAATGAAAAAACTTATCCAGAACTTTCCAAATTGGCACTGAAAATTCACGCAATACCGGCTAGTAGTGCAGCTGCAGAACGCGAATTTTCTTTAGCTGGAAACGTAATTACTGAAAAAAGAAACCGACTTCACCCGAATTCAATAGATAGCCTCCTTTTTTTAAAATCATATTTAAAAAGTTTTAAAAATTAAAACATGATAATAATAATAAGAAAATATGAAGAAAATATAAATGTATTCCTTCTGGCTTTGCCATAATTATATTAATATTTAATAATATTAAGTATGAAGAAAATATCAATGTGTTCCTTCTGGCTTTGTCAAATTTATATTAGTGTTTAAAAATATTAAGTATGAAGTCAATATAAATGTGTTCTCTGGCTATGCCATATAAACATTGAATTATTATATTTTAATTTTAAAATTAATTAAAATACATATTTTTATTATGTATATATAAGTTAATATAAATATGAAGTAATATTTCAAAATAAATATATTTGTTGTGAAATTTCGTATTTTGATAATTTTCTGTTCCACCTTCTTCACAGTCATCAGCAGTGCAGAGGCAGCGCTGCTGACTGCGGGCATGTTCAAACTCAATGAGTTTACTCATCCGCATTGAGTTTGTTCTTTTCAGTGTTTTCTTTCGGCTCAACAATGATCGCGTTGAGCCGAAAGAGCGAACGGCCGTGGAGAGCGGTTGAGCACGAGCAGGAATAAAGTCAGCGAGCAAAACAAATTGCCGACAGTTGAGTGAATTTAACTCAACGGTGAACACATATGCGAACGTCGGCTTGAGCGCTTGAACCGAATGGGCTGTTTATTCAGCTATTGTTCGTGTATGAATGTTTTTACGCTCAACGGAAGCCGTTCTCTGATCCTGACAAATAACCAAGCTCCAACAAGCACTGGATGGTCTTTAAAATTCAATTGTACGCTCAGCTTTGCGGTGATCTTTAATAACACATAAATTTCGCATACGCAAAGTACTTTAACTTCCACTTTTTGTCATTTCCAACTGCATTCGATTGTTATTATTGCTCCTCAAGTGCTTGAAAGAGCGGAAGCTGCTGACTGCTCAACTAGCTTTTAGCCAGAAGGCGGCTCATTTCACTTGACGCCTCATAAAACAAACGCGTGCGGGCATTGGCCCAGCTCCAGCTTCTCTAGCATTTACTCTGTCTCCACCCACCTCCACCCCATCCTGACCATGCAAATGTGCAACAATTGACAACAGAAACAGGCGCCAGACAACAACAATAACAGCTACAAACTCCACATGACGCACATAGACATGGACAGACAATTAAGTGTCAAGTTTTTCACGAACATCATAACTATGGAAGAGAGAGAGAGTGAGAGAGTGGAAGGACTACACTGTTTTCCATTTGCTGCTGTGACATTTGTCAACCGAAATCGGCGCGCGCTCAAAAAAAAGAAGGATGCAACTTCCTGTTATATTCTGTTTTTTGATGCAAAGTGGATTATGTTTGTGTATGTGTGTGCCTTTTATTTGCCTACCAATTTTAGTCGGCCACCCTTCAACCCCTTCCTCCCTCCTAGATGGCCGTACAGGCAAACAATTGCCAAACAAAAGCCGCTTACAACACTTGAGGCGGCGCACATTTCTAGTTGTTGTTATTATTGTTGTTGCTGCCAACTAGACTCTGACTGCAGTTAAATTACAATTGTTCGCTTTGTTGCACATTTGTTTTTTGTTTTTGCAGATTTTTGTGTAACCACTTCCTTAGAGTGCTTTGGGTATATTAGTGGATTGTTCCTTGGGGAACATTATTTTGTAATGTTTTAAACTTAAAATAAACGGCGCATTTCCCCAAAGTACTTAAAGTGGTCATTATGTACACTAGTTAGTACAGAGAAGTACTTTCTTTGTGATTTGAATATTTGTTAGCAAGTAACAATTAGTGCAGTTGAATTGAGTGCTCAAATACTCCTTTAATTCACACACATATTTGAACATTAATGGTTAGTTATACCTTGAAAAAGGACTGCATTAAAATCTACTGAAAGCATTAATTAATTTCTTACATTTGGTACTTCAACGCATCCGAGTTAATAGTTTTGCATATTTGGTTGTAACTGTCACGGTTAATATGTTATTTACCCAGCCAACATTTTATGCAATTTTTGATCATATTCAAATTTTGATCATAAAACTGTCATAATTGCGCTCGATTTCTGATCATAATTGATACTTTGGTCGGGAGAAAATGGTTCCCTAGCCGCGACACTTCTTGAAGAGTCGTTTACAACCCATTTTTCTAATCAGTTTCGACTCATTTTCAAGTCGTATTTTCAAAATTTTTCGAGTCATATTTCCAATCATTATACTCTGTACCGAAGGTACATAGAGTATATTAAGTTTGTGCAAAAGTATGTAACAGGGAGAAGGAATCGTTTCCGACCCTATAAAGTATATTCTTGATCAGCATCAACAGCCGAGTCGATATAGCCATGTCCGTCTGTCCGTCCGTCCGTCCGTATGAACGAAGAGATCTCAGAGATGGTAAGAGATAGAGGTTTGACATGTATGGGACATATATTTCTTATACTTGCAGGCAGATCAAGTTTCTTTTCAATTTTTGCCATGCCCCCTCCCGCCCCCGCTATTTGGAAAAAACTTCATATCTCCTACAGTTTTGGAGATAGATCGTTCGTTCCTTCTAAAGATACCTTGTAAACAAAATTATTTATCGATTTGGTGAAGGAATGATAAAGTTCGGATGAACCATACTCAAGTTATGGGCAAAAAACGGCCGGTTAACACCACAAGTTTACAAGTTATCTTTCGAAGGAACGAACGATCTATCTTATTGGGCATCGAATTGTACAAAGCGGTTAAATATTCCTCAGTGATATCCTCGAACCAAACTTTTTCTATCACATCCTTCAATTCTAGCATGGTTTTAGGCTTCCTTTTTTTTATTTTCGCAACCATAAGGGCCCAGATATTCTCCATTGGGTTGAGGTCAGGGCTGTTTCCGGGCCAATTTAGGGACTTAATGCCCAATTCTTCCTTCAAAATTGTTATTTTCGTTAAGAAGAAGATCAAAATTAATTGATTCAGTTGTTTTAATAACAAAAGCTCACTGAATTACTTACAGATCGAGCCCGATGGCAAGGTGCAGAATCATCTTGAAAAATAGGATCTTCTTCTTTCTCACTTATTGCCTCAATGCTAGGCACAACTCCACTTAAAATTATATCTTTATCAGCATACCCTGAATCATTAAAATTGATTCAGTTCTATATTTATCGTTCGCCCTCTCTACGGCGCACTCTGCAAGAGCCATCGGGTCCAATGAGATTGAATTTGAACTCAGCCGAAAATAGGACTCGTGACCATTCGGAATCACTCCAATTTTTTTTTTCCTTGTCCCAGTTTAGCCGATTTTCCTTCATTCTTTTCTTTAGGAGTGGCTTTTTTGCAGGTGATGGCAAAAATTCATAAATTTGCGAGGTGCGGCTTTTTTTTGTGGCGCTGGGTGTACGTACAAACTGCCTCAGTTTATTTTAATTTTTCAGCATCTCCCAAATCAGCAATAGCGGCGAAAGGAAGTTTCTGCAAATCTAACATCTCGTCGGTTATTATGAGGTCACTGTGGTGCTTTCTGTTTTCCAGCTTGACAGAGATAACGTCCTCGGTTATTTTGGCAATCGGCTGTGTATTTCAGTTCTTTAATTCCTTCACTTACTCCAAATTCAGTATCCCATTTGGCCAGTCCTTCGCACAAATTAAATTCGTTTTCTTCACTTTCACTATCTGAAGAACACCTATCACTTGTATCACTTAAACTTTCGTTATAAAAGTTTTTTTCAATATTTGGTTGGTTTGGTGTCATCTGCTCTTGCAAATTTTTCCTTCTATTAATAATTGTATGTTTTGCGAAAAATAATTTTTGAGCTGTTTGCTGTTGAGCTCCTGGCTGACCTTCACAGAAATGCAGAAATTGACATCTGCATTATAACTTGTAAAAAGAACAAAGAGATAACAAGCAGTTTTGCTTCATCCAGCGGGGCGAAATATTACTGCAAAGCAACAGCGTAAATGTGGTACAATCACATTTCAAACCCCTGCGTGATCAATTAGCGATTACTCACATTTTGATCATATGCTTGAGTCATTTTCAAGTCTTCTTTAAATCGCACCTGAAATTAAACTTTTTTTCGAAAAGACTTCTTCCAGGTGAATTTTGTAAAAAATGATCTTCCAAATGCTTGGTGGGTTGTTAGCGAGAACGTATCCGTTTTCGATGTTTTTTCGAAGTTTTATCCAACAAAACTATTGAAAACTAACTACCGTTTTCGGTCCGTGGCAGCAAAACATAAGATTTCGATACAAGTTTTCGAATCCGTTCTCGACACGTTCTCGACAGCGAAAACGGATCGAAAACTGAATCGTTTCCAATACGTTTTCGCAATAGAGAAAGTGTCGAGAACGGATTCGAAATCGTGAGGTAAACGTTTACTTTCCCGATAATTGATAAGAATGTTTTGTTAAATTCCATTTTGTTTCCCATTTAATAATTTGTACTTTTTGTTAGTTTTGTTTCTTTATTTATATGAATTGGTTAAGTTTTCACAAAAATAACTGAAATCGAGAAGGCCGAGCTAACTTCGTCTGTGCCGAAGTTTTTATACCCTTGAAAATGCTGTTTTTGAAATGTCAGACTTTAGGAAGGCTTACATAAAAATCAAAAATTTTTCTAACTTCGACCAAATTTCGGGAATCTTTTTGAAAACATATCAAAACAAAAAAAAATAATCGAGTTTAAGAACGATAAAATTTAAAACAAAAAAGTTTTCCTCACTAAGACCCATTTTTTGACCGATGGTTTCTATGGCAGCTATAAGATATATTCATCCGATCCGGTCGGTTCCGACATATTAGCAGCTTGCAGTAAAAAGAAGACTCTGTGCAAAATTTCAGCGCGATAGCCTTAAAACTGAGAGTCTAGCTTGCGTCGAAACAGACGGACAGAAAGACGGACGGACAAAGCTCAATCGACTCAGCTCGTCGCCGTGATCAAGGATATATATAGTGTATAGGGTCAAAATTATAATACCCTTTGCAAGGGTATAAAAAGGTCGGAAACATAAAGCAAAATGCATGAACGGGAAGGCGTAAGTGCTATTTTTTATGGATGTACTGTTGCGTGAGCGGAGAGAGTCAGTGCTAGAGTGGAAGAGAGGGTGCATGTAATTTTCAGCATGCTGTTAAACCAGAGTTCCCCAGCGTTAGCCCCTGGGGCACGAACATACTCTCCATTTATCACTGTGTGTTAGAGAGAGACACAGTCACATTTTCGCGCTCTCTGCTTGGGGAACCCTGTGTTAAGCATGCGATGTGTTCTATTTATTGTTGTGCTTTCGCGTGAGCGAAGAGAGTAAGTACGAGTGACAAAGAGAGGCATGCATTCAAACATGTGATGCTATCGATAAAAAGTCACTGATAACATGTGGACCAACCTCTGGTTTTAGGTATCAAATAGTCGCTGCCTTTGCTCTAACTGTTGCCTTCTAACTGTGACTGTTGTTCTATGCCTATTTATAGATACAAACGTACGTACATGTAATTGTGTTTTGGTCTGCTTGCGTAGAGTGCGGCCACCTAACGGATATGCAGAGAAATGTTACATGGCGATCCACTGTCAACTTTATCCCATTGTTTTTTCTTTCTCTCTCTCTCTGGTGTTTCTGTTGCTGTTTTTGTGTATTGTTGTCTGCAGCGTCATCGTATGTCGTGTGCTTCAGAGTTTTAAATGGTATAAAATGCTAATCGCATTTGGGTTTTACACAGCCTTGATTTATATGCGTGTGAGAGTGAAAGGCTTTTGTTTGGCTGTCAGGACTTAGCAGGACTTAAATCAGCCTTTTTCAGCTTAAAGCTTAAAATTTCATGTTAATTATGATAAAATTTAAAATTAATTAAAATATTTTTGTTTATATGTTTTTTTTTACAAAGTTTAACATTGACAGCCTGGCCAGACCCAAGCCCAGGCCATGCAGACTCAACTGATTTGCATATTTGCGTGCAGATGTGTGCAGAGTTAACTTCATTTGCATGAAATGCTACGCTTACGCCCTACCCTTCACAAGAAGAAACGAAATGTAAAAATATTTCAACTGCACAGCAGCAAGCACACACTCCAGGGCTGAGTAGCTCACATATAGAGTATATTGCTTTAAGTATATAATATGTGAAGTACATACAGAACAGCAGGAGCTGTTGCTAGTGCATTCCCATAATGAAGGAGCAGCAGCAGCAGCAGCAAAAGCAGCACCAACTTTTGTATTAAAACTTATTAAATTTCTGCGGCAACAGCAAAAGTTGCAATTGCTGTTGTTGTTTTGTGTGATACACTTACCGAAAAACAGGTTAATTAAAATGGCATTTCTATGAGAATGTTGAGATGCACAAAAACTAGTTTCTGAAAAATCAATGAAAGTTTTATGTTTGAAAAGAAATTCAGAAAACTAAAAAGCAAAGTTTAAGATGGTTCTACGGAAATCACAAAATGTCATCATTTTAAATCCGGCGACATCTGAGACTGATGAAAGTTTAAAAGAAATTTTGACTTGAGCTAAGAACTGCCTCCCCAGGATACAATTTTTATACTCTGTACCAAAGGTACATAGAGTATATTAAGTTTGTGCAAAAGTATGTAACAGGGAGAAGGAATCATCTCCGACCCTATAAAGAATATATATTCTTGATCAGCATCAACAGTCGAGTCGATATTGCCATGTCCTTCTGTCCGTCCGTCCGCCCTCTCCTGCCCCCGCAATTTGAGGAAAGCGACATATCTCCCACAGTTTTGATGATTGAGCAAAAAAAAAGTTAACCGGCTCACCGGTTCACCGAAAATTAAGGTTCGGAACAGGTTCCGGTTTTGCAATTATTTCAAAAATGGCAAATCTGCAATTATTTCTAAAGTAGAAGTTGAAACTGAGGGCTTAAACCCTGTATGGAAACGGTCATTTTGTATTACCTGCACCAAATAGTCTGAAAGGATATCTTTTTTTTTTCAAGTTTGACGCTTTATTGTGAAAAATATGTTACAAATTCATCTCGAAAAAACGATTCGTCTTTTGATGCGATACACGAATCGTTCCAATTTTGAAGTTCTTCAAAAGAGCGAAAGTGCTTGCTTCAACGACTAAACTAAATAGTAGTCGGAAAGGGAAATGCCTGGGCTATACGATGGATGAGGTAGGACTTTCGATGTCAACATTATAAGGTAAAGATAAAAAGCAAAGCAAATCCATAGCATAATTTCAGGCTGAAATTTGGTAACAGAATTCTAGACTGGATTTTCCCAAAAGTGAGATTCTCAAGTCTTTATTCTTGTTCATATTCATAATTCATTTAATACTGTCGATAATTCACAAACTTGGCCTTCATGATTATATATATTAACTCTGAGATAACAACAAAATTAATTACAAATTCACTTCAAATAATGTTTAGAAAAATATGGATAGGGCTTTATAGCTTTTAGCCATTAAAGTGTTTAGTTTTAAACAAGCACTTGGGTAAATGTATGTATGCATATGGGAATTATAACGCGAGTTTTGGATACATTTACTTTAGTACTTTAGTATTTCAAATTAAGTCAAATGGTTATTTCATGATCAATACTATATGCTTCACTTCAGCATTACTGGCTCTTTGAACAACAAATAAAGATGGGTTTCTGTAGTACTTACAACTTATACGGCGATCCGTGCAGTCAGGCCTGGTGCATTGATGCTGTACCTAATATAATGAGGTGTTAATCAAACTACTTAAGTAAAGGTTCAAAGAGTTAAAACACAGCTTTTCATTTTCAATCAATTCTCCACATGCAGCAATGTTGAAGCTTAAATGGGTCTTGATCACGTGTAGAGAGGTTAGGGCGAAGGTGCTACTGCCTTAACCAAATAGCATCCGCAAAGGTAAACTATATTTTTAGCAAAAACCAATCCGAGAGTTATATTCCAAGGCCATCCGAATATGCCAAGGGTTTGGCACCTTCCACTGTAGTTGGCTTTTCAGGTGGCACACCAATGGCTATGCAAGCACCTGGTCAATATAGCTCTGTTTTACAAAGGAACTCTTATAACGCGGTAATCTAATATTCACCTGGTCAATCCCAAAGAGTTAATTGTTACTATGTGTTTTTTTCACAGGTTTAATCTCATCCAGAGTCTCAAAGACAAGTATGTGGCAATGTGTTTGTGTTGGCGCGTCAGCTCAATTCACACGTATATATAATATATATGTATGTATGTAGAACTTATGTGTGTGCGCGTCTTGCAATTGATTAGCCACAGAAACAATTTCTCACAACAGTCAAGCTTGACTTTATGACGTCACAATAGGGAGTAGTATGTCTTCAAACACATGGATTTACTAGCCTTTTAACCTTCTTGGTCTGATAGCAAACGGAAATAAATCAGAACCACCACGAGAAGCTTACTTCGATTGCTCCCACATATGCATGCATACATATAATTATCGTATGTGTAATCGATAGTCAAAGTCATTGATCACTGTTCCGTATATTTTCATTTCGTTTCATTCAGCCGTTACAAGATAAATAGCCAAAGTTGCAAGTGGTTGAAGTGTGCAAGCAACAAGTTTGCTAATGAGTGAATTGCTGGTCAATTTTGAAACAGCTGTCCAGACTAGTGTTGTAGTTCATTTGAACTAGTCTTTAAAATGAACTAATGAACTAGGTCTTGTTGTTTCAACTATAGTTCATTTTTATACCCGTTACTCGTAGAGTAAAAGGGTATACTAAAGTCGTGCAAATGTATGTAACAGCCAGAAGGAATCATTTCCGACCATATAAAGTATATATATTCTTGATCAGCATCAACAGCCGATTCGATATAGCCATGTCCGTCTGTCCGTCTGTCCGTCCGTCTGTATGAACACCTAGATCTCAGAGACTAGAAGAGCTAGAGCAACCAAATTTGAAATGTAGACTCCTATTGTCTGCACGCAGATCAAGTTTATTTTCAATTTTTGCCACGCCCCCTCACGCCCCCGCAATTTGGAAAAAACGTCATATCTCCTACAGTTTTGATGATAGATGGTTCGTACTTTCTAGAGATATCTAGTACTCAAAATTATTTATCGATTTGCTGAAGGAATGATAAAGATCGGATGAACGATACTCAAGTTATGAGCAAAAAACGGTCAGTTAACACCCACCACCCACCCCACCCATAACCTAAGCATTGCGTTCAGCAGCAATCTTAGTGAGAGAGAGAGAGAGAGAGAGAGAGAGAGAGAAAGAGACTTAGAGAGCGCACTGCGTTGTGCGTTGTGTGTTAACTGGCCGTTTGACTCGTGACCAAATTCGAGCTGCGACATTAAGGGTGCAGAGTATGTAATAGTCGGGCTTGACCGACGTTTTCAAAAGTTTTGTTGTCTGATCTGTTTATCGTGATGAATTTGGAGTCATTTATGTTGGATTTAGTAATTGACAAATGTCTATTAATATCTGGCGGATAATAAATAGCCGAGTTAAAAAATGTTGCATACTTTACGGCTGACCCTCCTCAGGCATACAGGAAGGCTAATAAACATTTGTTTCCATGAGTAACGGGTATATCGAAGTCGGTTAGAGCCGACTTTAACTTACGCTCTCGTTTGAACTATTTATGTCTCAGTTTTTGAACTATATTTAATTTTTTGAACTATATTGGGCAGCAACAATATATTGGCCGTATTGTGAATGTTGATATAAGTACTAAATGTGGTATATCTTCATTGGAAAAAATCGTAGAATAGTTTGGGATAGTTTTTTTCAAAGTTAAGGAGAAGTACCTTTCGATAATATCAAATAAAGTCAAAACAAAAGTATAGGTTCCCCACAAAACGCGTCTGGAAAGAGTCAAAGTTGTCATTTTTTTGGAACTTTAAGCGGTAATAACTAAAAATCAGAAAAAAACGATTCGTGATTAGCACACGAAAATCATCCAGAATCACCACCAACGCTTCAATATACTGGACCTTGTTGCCTAGTGTTATTCATATAAGCTTATAATGGCCCAAAAAACGCGAAATTGGCCAAATTTTCATTTGATTATTAATGAAAGCGCAGAAGTTGATAAATAAGAGTTGTAGATTGAACAGCCCAAAATATATTGTGAAACTTGTAAACTACTGGCTAAAATAGGAGGTGTAGATCAAATTTTTAAAAAAATGATTGCCTTTAACAACATTTTTAAATACTTGTCGATGGATTTGGTTTATTTTAATGTTTGAGGAGGGTCGACTAATAAAAATGGATATTATTTGCTGGCCCTTAACTGATACCAACGCACCGGTACTGGATGAAGTTGTTGCGGATGATAAAGTTGTGGCATGGAGCGCTGAAGCTAAGGCGCAAGACGATGATGTTGCGGCGGGCAGAGCTGAAGCTAACCCGGACGATGTTGTGGGTGACAACGACGAAGTCTCTGATAAAGCTGCACAGGGTCTTTCGCGCACCAAGTTTATGGTTGGATGTCTTAATTTCAGCTGACGTTGCAGATTCCCTTGTGAACTTAGTGAAATACTGACAAGCTTCTTGCAATAGCAGCATTTTGCAAAATTTCCATCTCAAATCAGCGATTTCTTTCGTAAAGTCATGTCAAATAGCACACAAATATTCACATTAAACAATCTAACGCAATCCGAAGAAATGTGGCAGTTCACCGGAATTCTGAAATGCTGCCAACTTGTCAAATTTTTGGCAGTCTCACTTTCTAGGGGTGCATTTTACTTAAGCTTTGTTCATGTTTACACGAATAAATTATCGTAATAAAGCTCGATTCTATTTCATTTTATAACATCTTCAACATGTCCACTAGACATTCATGTCTCAAAGCCCAAGTTTAAGTTTGTGGAGCCAATCCAGCGACAAGTGCTCCACGGCACAGATTCGTCCACATGATGTGGCCGGTGTGCTTTGCAATGTGTCTTTAACCCAAGAGTCCTACAACAGTTTCATTGATCTGCAGGATAAGCTGCATAAGCTACGTAAGCGTACCCTGGTGGCCATTTGCACGCACAACTTGGACATATTACAGGGTTATATTAAGCTATGAGAATTTGGCTCCAGAGAAAATCACTTTCAAACCGCTTAACCAAATTCTGGAGATGACTGGCCTGCAGTTGATGGACTTCTATGCCAGACATGCCCAGCTTAAGCAATATTTGCCCATCATTCGTGACTCTTTCGTCTATCCAGTAATCAATGATTCTAATTGTGTGATTCTCTCACTTCAGGCTCATCATTAATGGTGATCATTCGAAGAACTCGCTTAATACCAAGAACGTGCTTATTGAGTAAACAGCCACGGATCTAAACAAGGCCAAGGTGGTACTGGATACCATTGACTGTTTCTTCGCCAAGCATTGTGCCAAGAAGTTTGCTGTTGAGCCTTGTTATGTGGCTCAACAAGACGGTAGCATCGTCTTTTATCCAAAGCTAGTCGTTCGGGAGGGAAAAATTTCGGTGAAGCCCGCCAACGTCTACATATATGGGCATAAATGAGCTAAGAGGGTAAAGGGAGACGCCCTGATTGTAAGAATACCCCCAACGCGAACTAGGTCATTGAAATGAACTAAAATTTACAACTCTAGTCCAGATATTATTGCTATTCCAAAAATGTTATGAGTTATCTCTGTGGAATTGTGTTGCTTGTATTGGATTATACAGCTTAAAGCAAAAAACTTTGACTAAAATCAAAACAGGTCACTAAAACCCATATATGTATTTTATGCAGGGCTTAATCCCGAAACGAATTTCGATTCCGGTACCTGTTCCGGTACGTCCCGAAATTAATGTTTCGGTTAAAGGTTCTATTTCGGTTTTCAATTCATTTCGGACTCGATACGGTACCCGGATTTTTATTTCGATATGCCGGTACGTACCGGTATAAGTACCTACCTTATTTTTAAATTGGAAAAATTAAATTCTGATATAAATCTAAATCATTAATTTTTATTAACGCGAAATCTTATTGTCAGAAAATGGAAATTTGAGACTCGCAATGGGCAGTATTTTCAATTTAGAAATGTACATATAACCATTTTTCAAAATAAAGCCTAGAATCTGCAAAAATATAGGGAATATATATGTAATTGTTAGTGTTGCTCCTACCGCCATATTTAAGAACGTTTTTTCGAAGTTGTAGCGGTCTATTATAATTGCTTCATTTGACTTAAAAACAGTCGGTAGTTGCGGTTCACAGAAAAAAAGGTTTCGGATATATGTAAACAAAAAACCGCCATCCATGGTCCTCCAATTCGCGTTTTTTAGGCAATATAAGATGGAATATCTCTAAATGGCAACTAAATTTAAGCCTTTCTTTTGTTACGTGGTATTTTTGTTGTCAAATAATTCAAGTCCAAATACGGACTCAACGCCCATGGGCTTTATGTCCGGGCCTAAGGCACAGGAAAGTTCTGAGTTATATCTCAAAGTTGTGATCGAAATTTTTCAAATCGGCATTAGTAGTAGTAGTAGTTGTCTTTATTCATCGCTATTTTCTTAAAGGTGCGTACATATAACAAAATTTTAGACATTTTTAATTACCTTTAGTGGCTTGATGTATAAACTTCTATTCTTCTCTATGCTGATACTAAAACACGGCTGGCAAGATCGTCTCAAGATACCGCATCGTTCCCAGCACAAAGAAGATCGGAAGATCATCAGTCTTATCTAACATATAATATTACATAAACGTTGTTTTTAACATATATTGAATAATTAAATTAATTTAAATACAAAAAATATGAAGATTAACATTAAAGTGAAACTCAAATTCTTCGATTAAGCTTTTTCTATAGACTATTGCTTGCTCTATGTAATTTGCAAGTTTTGACCAATTTTCATCAACACTCCCATTTAAAACATCCACAATCTCTACCTCAGTTAAATATGTCTTTTTGAAATATCTCCATCTAAATTCCCGCAGCACTGGGCATCTTCCAATAAAATGTTGCATCGTCTCATCCTCATTGAGATTACATAGGTTGCATTGTCTTGACCGGGTATTATTAAAAGAGTTTCTCTTTAACCATAGAAGGCCTCCGCGAGTCTTTATAATCCAGGATATTTTCTTCTGTGGGAAGTTTTCACAGCAAAATTCAGATCCCTTGTTATAGTCAAGGTATTTGTAAATCCTAGTTTCGGTGGATCGTGCACTGTCAATTAATTGATTTGACCTCTCAAGTTTAATTTGAGTTAGTAGATCGATACATATATTCCACCATTCCGCTTGATTTACGTCATCAGGTAGTTGGATATCCGAAGCTCGAAGGTGCATTGCTAGGCAAATCGGCATTATGTTTGTGGGCTTTATGTCATGTCACGATATATAAGGTTGTCAAAAAAGTCTTGCGGTATTTCCGCAAGCTTGTCTTTGCAAGCGCGTAGTTCTAGTTGTATTCGTCGCATCGGTTCACGCCAGAGCTTTTTGGACGCTCTTTTCACGCGCTAACACGTGTTTGATTTATTGTTGTTTGTTTTTAGTCGTTCGTGAGTTATAGCGTCGCAAACATGGAGCAAAATAAAGAGAAAATACGGCATATTTTACAGTACTACTACGATAAAGGCAAAAATGCATCTCATGCTGCCAATAAAATTTGTGCAGTTTATGGACCCGATACAGTTTCCATTTCCACCGCACAACGATGGTTTCAACGTTTTCGTTCTGGTGCAGAGGTGATCGAAGATGCGCCACGGTCCGGAAGGCCTGTCGTCGAAAATTGCGATAAAATCGCTGAATTGATCGAAAGAGACCGGCATAGTAGCAGCCGTAGCATCGGCCAAGAGCTGGGCATGAGTCATCAAACCGTTATAAACCATTTGAAGAAGCTTGGATTCAAAAAGAAGCTCGATGTATGGGTGCCACACGACTTGACGCAAAGAAAAATTTTTGCCCGTATGGATGCATGCGAATCGCTTCTGAATCGGAACAAAATCGACCCGTTTTTGAAGCGGATGGTGACTGGCGATGAAAAGTGGGTCACTTACGACAACGTGAAGCGCAAACGGTCGTGGTCGAAAAGCGGTGAAGCTGCCCAGACGGTGGCCAAGCCTGGATTGACGGCCAGGAAGGTTCTTCTGTGTGTTTGGTGGGATTGGCAGGGAATCATCCACTATGAGCTGCTCCCCTATGGCCAAACGCTCAATTCGGACCTGTACTGCCAACAACTGGAGCGCTTGAATGCAGCACTCATGCAGAAGAGGCCATCTTTGATCAACAGAGGCCGAATTGTCTTCCATCAGGACAACGCCAGGCCACACACATCTTTGGTGACGCGCCAGAAGCTCCGGGAGCTCGGATGGGAGGTTCTTTTGCATCCACCGTATAGTCCGGATCTCGCACCAAGTGATTACCACCTATTTCTGTCCATGGCGAACGAGCTTGGTAGTCGGAAGTTGGCCACAAGAGAGCCCTGTGAAAATTGGCTCTCCGAGTTTTTTGCCAATAGGGAAGCGAGATTCTAAAAGAGGGGCATTATGAAGTTGGCATCTCGTTGGGAACTCGTCATCGAACAAAATAACCATTATATATATATATATAATATATATATATTATAACCAATTTTATGAACAATTGAAAATTCAATAAAAATACCGCAAGACTTTTTTGACAACCTTATATTATATTATATATTTTTAGTTTTCGAATTTAACTTTGAATTTTATACGTCCACGTCTTATTTAACTAATATAGCATTCTTGTGATTTGCTCGCAGTTAGATAATTGCATTCAATGTGGTTTATAGGGGATTCATTTTAAATATTAGAATAGGCGTTCCACGCTACCCTGCGTAGCTGGAACAGAAGGCATGACTTTTGAAATCTCATACAATTCTGGGAACTTTGTGGAGGATTCTGACCACCAGTTGAGAATGTTTTCATGGTTTCGAAAACGTTTAAGTGCGAGAAAAGTCTTAATGGAATCCAGTTGCTGTAGCGTACAATTTCCCGAACTGAGTCCCACACTTTCCAGTGCAGAAGAAAGTCGTTATCTGCAGCCGCAAAACTGGAGCAAATGTTGAAAATGTCTTCCGATGCAAATATTTTAGCATCCTGTAGTTTGAGCTACAACTCGTGACCAAATCTACGATGCGCTCTGCAAAGGTAAAAAAAAACCGCAACTGTACCGGTTTCTTTAATAACGGTTTTCGGCTCTCAAAAAAAAATTTGTTTAGGTTCCGGTTCCGGTTTCGGTACTTGATTTGAAACGGTTTATTTCGGTTAACGGTTCCGGTTCTGGTATTAAGCCCTGTATGTTTTGACCGTCTGCGCAATAATTGGCTGAGCATTGTCATGTTGCAAAATTACCTTGTTTTGCCTTTGCTCGTATTATGCCCGTTTTTGCTACAATGCTCGGTTCAAACGCATCAATTGAGTTCGGTAGTGTTGCCCTGTGATGGTTACAGCCGGTTGTAGCAGCTCAAAGTTCACCACGCACGCCCAATTGGACCCCTCAAATAGAGAGCATAACCTTGCCACCGTGAATATTTAGCTTTGGCCTCGATGTTGCAAGTAAGCATGTTCCTTCAGCTGAATATTTCTTCAAATGAGAGTAAACTTTCCCGCAAATTGTGTTTTGTTGGCACAAAACTATGTTGTTTACACTTAAGTGAAGCGACACGTACTTAAACAGGAAATCCTAACGATGAGGCTTCAAAATGAACATTGTCCGATCGTTTTAACTGCTTTGCACAGGTAACAGTGAACACAGGTATCGGCTGATAATTTTAGTTTTATTTTAGAACAAAATACTTGATTTATTTCTGGGTGAAAATTCAGTTGCATAAAATCGATTACTTTTGGAGAAAAGCCATGCCGCATTTTTCTTTCGAATTTATGTAGAGCATTTGCTTTTCGTCTCCTACAATTGTCGTTTTTTCTTTTCTGTTCACTTTTCATTTGTGCAGTTCGTTGTACAATAACTTGGCTTCCTTTTAACTTGGTTCGTTGTTTCGCCACATGGCACTCTGGCATTCTGGTTGAGGTCTGCTAAAATTCTGACATTTTCCAGCGTTTTTAATCCTTGTCAGCTTTCACATGCTTGGGCCCTTTAGCATACACCCAAAATTTTCCACTACTTTTCGCGCATTTTATGCAAATTACTTTTCTTTTATTTCATTTAGGATTAAAGCCACCTGAAATAAGAATTCTTTCTTTTGGAAAAGCGGCAAGCAGCAACTTCGTTAGCTTCCTGCATTCCAGCCCGAATCCTTGTTGTGCTTAAATGTGAGTTGCGTGACTTTTGCATGACTTTTATTTCCCATTTTTTTTGTTTGTCAGGCTCATCAACGAAGCCACTTGTGCGACATGTCACCATCATCCTCATCATCATCAGCATCATTTCTTTATCTGCCTTTTGGCTCGTTGAAAGTTAAGCATTATAAATGCCTACGAACTGCTTCATTCCTTTTGAGGAGACAAGGGTATAATTTTTTTGTTAAGCTTTATGAAATGGCGCATAAGTTAAGTAGGTGCGTTATGGTACTGAGTTGACAGTGTAAAAAGAAGATTGGTAAAACTTTACCTTACTTAAACTTTTAAACTAGAAAAATGCTAGATGTAGCTTGGAAGCTCAAAATTATTTGATTGTTGCAATTTGACTTTTGCTGATTTTGTTGGCTAATTTGTGATATTTTATTGTTCAGACCATCAACTAAACCATTTACCAATTCAATTCTAAATTTAGGTCACCTTTTCTTAATATACAACTTTAGTAAAACCAAAACCACCCTCAATACAGTACCCCAAAAAACTTTCTCTAACCCTCCTCCCATTCACCTGCTTGATTTAAACATTCAAGTTCAAGGCATTTGACATGCAAAACAACCCACAATAACCAACTCAATTAAAGCCACTAACTACCTTACCTTTCGCTTAACATATCGATTTAATATTTCCCTTTCATGACTCATGATGTACCTATAAATAATATCCATTAGCTAAAATAACGCTTCCTGTGTTTCCTGTGCGCCTCATCAATAAGAAATCAAAAATCGATTAAGCGACGCTCCCTTTGCACCCCCCACCCTCCCAAATCATCTCCAGGTGAACTTTTATTAAACATTCCTCGTTCGATTTTGTGGCTTGTAAAAAGTTTTAATTGCATAACGTGTTAAAAATGTTTAGCCTTTTTTTTTGGTAAATCGTAATTGCTGTTGCCAAATTGCCATATTAACAAGGCTTAATTAATTAAATGAGGCAATTTAAAATGCTTTAATTGTACTGGCATTCGATGATGATACATGATACATGCTTGTAAACTATAGAACAAAAGTAAGATACCTTTAAAACGACTGGTTGAAATTTGTCTGTTTCATTGAAAAATTTTAGCTATTAAAAAAATTTAATTATTTTCAAGTGTTCAGTTTCCCATTTTGAGCTTAATACAGTAAATTCCTGGACACAAGACAAAATTTTCAGAAAAAAATGAAGAAAAAAAAAACGTCCCTTTCGCGCCAATTAATTTTTGTTTTCTCATTTCCGCGATTTGGTAACCAAAAAAAATTAACATAATTTTTAAGTGTAAGAAATTTGAAAGTTTGGGATCCGAAGTAAATTTACAGATTTAAAAAATATTTTTATTACCAATGGGCGTGTTCAGCAGAATAATTGATCCCTGAGCAGGTATCAGAAAAAAATGTTGTATCGAATAGTTTCTGCTGTTGGAGGGAGCAGTATCACTTTAAAGTAGCGTACTATTTCTTTGCTACATGCTCCTGTATCATGATACCTCAAATTGGCTATTATGATGCCGCATCTCTCGAGTTCAGTATTAAGATAATTGCAAAATTTATACTTCATCAGGGAGCAAGTTGTTCTAATTAAATTTTTTTAATAGCTAAGTTTTCAATTCATTTTTTCCCGCGAATTATGTACTTTTCGGCAAAATGCTGAAAATACGTATATACTATTTTACAACAAAGAATACAAAAAAAAATTATTTCGAGCAAAAAAAAAATATGATTGGCCGATTTTTCATGGAATCACCCATATAATAGGTTGTCAAAAAAGTCTTGCGGTATTTCCGATACAGTTTCCATTTCCACCGCACAACGATGGTTTCAACGTTTTCGTTCTGGTGCAGAGGTGATCGAAGATGCGCCACGGTCCGGAAGGCCTGTCGTCGAAAATTGCGATAAAATCGCTGAATTGATCGAAAGAGACCGGCATAGTAGCAGCCGTAGCATCGGCCAAGAGCTGGGCATGAGTCATCAAACCGTTATAAACCATTTGAAGAAGCTTGGATTCAAAAAGAAGCTCAATGTATGGGTGCCACACGACTTGACGCAAAGAAACATTTTTGCCCGTTTGGATGCATGCGAATCGCTTCTGAATCGCAACAAAATCGACCCGTTTTTGAAGCGGATGGTGACTGGCGATGAAAAGTGGGTCACTTACGACAATGTGAAGCGCAAACGGTCGTGGTCGAAAAGCGGTGAAGCTGCCCAGACGGTGGCCAAGCCTGGTTTGACGGCCAGGAAGGTTCTTCTGTGTGTTTGGTGGGATTGGCAGGGAATCATCCACTATGAGCTGCTCACCTATGGCCAAACGCTCAATTCGGACCTGTACTGCCAACAACTGGACCGCTTGAATGCAGCACTCATGCAGAAGAGGCCATCTTTGATCAACAGAGGCCGAATTGTCTTCCATCAGGACAACGCCAGGCCACACACATCTTTGGTGACGCGCCAGAAGGTCCGGGAGCTCGGATGGGAGGTTCTTTTGCATCCACCGTATAGTCCGGATCTCGCACCAAGTGATTACCACCTATTTCTGTCCATGGCGAACGAGCTTGGTAGTCGGAAGTTGGCCACAAGAGAGTCCTGTGAAAATTGGCTCTCCGAGTTTTTTGCCAATAGGGAAGCGAGCTTCTATAAGAGGGGCATTATGAAGTTGGCATCTCGTTGGGAACTCGTCATCGAACAAAACGGCGCATATTTGACTTAAATCGCATTATTATAACCAATTTTATGAACAATTGAAAATTCAATACAAATACCGCAAGACTTTTTTGACAACCTTATATATTCTTGATCAGCATCAACAGCCGAGTCGATATAGGCCAGCGATGCCCAGCCGTATGCTCTTTGGGTACGTTTGGTTATTGTAATTGCACGGAACATAGGAAATCAATGATCGTATACATGCAGGGCGCGAGGCATACGAAACGACACACATGCTAACGATTTCGTGGGTATGCGACGCGTAGAACAAAAACCAGTTTTGTTCTCTTCTTTGATTGGTGTTTGCGAGCGCAAGCAAATTGACCAACAACAATTTCATTATTGGTATTGGTGCTTATCTTTGTGAGTATTGGTGAGTGCTCCGTCGTTTGCTGCTTTTGGGCATGCCTGATATAGGCCATGTCCGTCTGTCTGTCTGTCCGTATGAACGAAGAGATCTTAGAGATGGTAAGAGATAGAGGTTTGCCATGTATGGAACATATATTTCTTATACTTGCAGGCAGATCAAGTTTATTTTCAATTTTTGCCACGGCCCCTCCCGCCCCCGCAATTTGGAAAAAACGTCATATCTCCCACAGTTTTAATGGTAGATTGTTGAATGAACTGGTACAGAGTATGTTATAGTCGGGCGTGACCGACTTTCTCACTTGTTTTAGCCTCATTTTTGGATTCTTAGCTTTTTCTAGCAATTATTTTTTACAAATTTATAATTGTTGGTTAGCGACCTTTCTAATTATTAGAATGTAGATGTTAGCTGGCTCTAGGTCGAGAAGAAAAACTCAGTGTTTTTGGTTTATTTCCGATATATTTCGAAAACAATTTACCAATTAGCACATTACTTCGAAAAACATTTTTTTAACGTACAATTTATAACACGTCTGTACCGCTTGACGTGGAGTTCAGTACTAAATTATTGCCTATTGAATAGATGTCTGTATATGGGCATTTCTCAAATGTCGAATGCGACATTCGTACGTATTCAAAGTGAAGAAAAGTATAAGCTAAAACATTATTTTATTTTGACAAGAGACGAAACTTATAGCTCTTGATTAGCACTATAATTGGTGCTAAAGTTGATTTTGGGCAATCTTTCGTTTGCAAGATAATTACAAAAAACCGATGCATTCGCATGCGACAAAAACAGAAGTCACTTTCAAGGCGAACAGTTCAAACAGTGATTTCAGTGGATCCTGAAGGAATATTTGAATGGGACTAATTTTGAAATATTATGCATTGATGTATCTTAAAAATGTTTTTTTTATTTGATTCAAAAATATTAAGTAGTTTATTTTTTATTTAATTTTAATCACTTACGCACGCGACATGTCGCATGCGACATTTTGTCCCATCATACTTTTTATGTGGTTTCCATTATAATGCGAAGAAAAACTTAAAGTTTATTGCAATCACTTAGTTTCTCATGGTTTCTTGTGCATTCTTTTTTGACCATTTGTACCCTCAGAAAGATTTTAGATAGCAAAAGTAAAAGAAAGATTTTATCAAAAAAAAAAAGTGCAAAATTAATGTCCAAATTAGAAAAATTGCGCTAGCGCGGCCGTAAATCCGAATATTTCGAGATGGGCTATGTATAAATGTAAGATTGGCTTTCATTAATGCAATTTGACTGTCTCCCCATGAAAATTAGATAAAACATATTGTTTTTATCCACTTTTACATTTTTGGCTGCGGTTGACATTTCTGTGGAAATGCCCATATGTAGGCGCAGTTTTCAGTGTCAGTTTTGTAGTTTAGTCTCTTATCTGTTGGCGTGTCAATTATATATAGCATTTCAAGAGTAAAGCGCATCCTGTAATTGCTCTCTCAACTTTTGGAATATGAGGTCCAACACTGCAACGCATGTACATATGTGTTAACGTATGAATAAAATCAAATACATAATTATTACACAAGCAAAGCGAGATATTTTGTTTACATGCTTACCGCAAATTCTTTATAACACAGAGCGCTCAGACTAACATTTTTGTTTTTGGCATATGTAAAGTATTTTCGTTAAGATTTGTTCTTTGGCGCAGCATTCTGGAGCAATTTTTTTTTTTAACATTTATTAAGCTTTGAAGAGGACGAGTGCTTTAATAAGGTGCAATCGAAAAGTCAGCAAGCCTAGGCAGAGAAATGAAAGCTCGTTGATTGACTTTGCTAAACTCATCGTCTAAATTTCTGGTGACTTCTCTGCTGCTGGTGAAACCTAGAATGTATGCATGTACGTGTGATTTGCTATTGTTGGGCAATTTCCTTAGCGATAAGATGGAAATGGTGAACGATAATCAAATATTGTAAAATTTTAAAAACTAAAATGGAACCGGAACTGGAAATCCATTTCGGTTACGGTTGCGGTTACTTAAAAAAATGTATTTTGGTTTCGATTATAGCTTTGGTTTGATTTGGTTATACCGGTTGCTGTTACGGTTGGATACTTATTTGGAACTTATTTTTAAGCAAATTCGAACTTAATTTAGGCTTAATACGTACTAGGTGTCGTCCTCTTTTTAAAAGTTCGGCTATAGTTGAATTGGAAAATTGAGAATAAGGCTGTTTGTTTAACTTTGGAATGTTATCTAGTCTAACATCATTTAAATCATTGACTCGCTTCCTATATCGCTGCTATATAATATGGATCGTCGCACTGTAGCGGCTGCTGCTGAATTGAAGCCTAAAAGCTGAGGTTGTGTGTCCAAGGGATTTAGCAGCTTGGATTCAGTAACCGTAATCCTTTTGATATGTAAATGTTGTAAGCAAAATTCTACAATTTTGTTCAAGTTTGACCAAAATTCTACAGTCTTTAGTCTGGATAACCCAATGACTTAATTCAATGTAATTTAACTTTGCATTCAAAATTTTGTTGTCCTGTATTTGATCAGCAAAAAGTGAAATCAAGTTTTCGTTTTAAAGCAAAATCTAACAGCTGCCATTGTCAGTTGAAATGACCAGGGTCGTTAATTTGAACAAAAGCTAATGCCGAAAATTATATGGCAACGGTATCCGCCAAAATTTGGGTTACCCTCATCATTAAAACCGGCTTCTTCAACTGGTTCAAGGGGATCCCTTCACTTCCCCCACCATTCAAGAGGAGCAACAGACCAACAGATGTCGTTGTCGCTGATCAAGTTACCTGCACTGCAGCAGGGCAGCTTTCCTGTGTCTGTCTTTGATTTGAGTTGTGGCAGGTGCAAAATGTTGCCCTCAACGTTGGTTTTCGGCGATCGTACATACCTAGTTGCCTTAACTGATTTGCAGAGCGCGCACACCTGCCACCTCGAGGCAGGTAGACGAGCTCTGATCCTTTTCTGCAATTTGTTTGCTCTTGTGTGTGTGTGTTGGGTCTGTTAATCTAAAGTGCTTAAAGAAAAAGAGAGATTCTTATCCTTGCTATCTTGGGTTATGTCACCAACTAATTGTCATCAATAAAAGTTGGCTACCTGCTACTGTTTGCTCCTTGGCTTGGAAGTGTAAATCGAATTAATTTGTGATATTTCCTCACACAGCTAATGAAGTGCACAAATAAAATTTTGCTTCATTAAAATGAATGAAATCCCAGAAGTAAATTTCTTACAATGTTCCCTCCGGTTCCTCCTCTGCTTCAAGCGGCGGGAAGAGGATGTTGCAATCGCAACTTGAACTTAGTGTGCAGTTGTCGAGCAGATTTACGAAAATTACAATTGTGTACACGGGCACTTCAACTTGAACTGCCATCCATGTCGCTTCTTCAATCTTCCCCCCCGCTTCATCTTGTCGCAGCTGCATTTGGTAGTGTGTTATTCCAATGCCGTTTGCCGTCGCATTGTTTGACAGCCCCCCACACCACCACCACACCCCAACAGCCAAAAGCCAGATAAAAAAAAAAACTTTTTCGACTGTACACACAGAGAAAAAGACGAATGCTAGAGAGAGAGAGAGAGAGAGAACAAACCGAAAATCGATAAGAATAACTGACAAAATGGAAAGTACAAAGACCCTTAGACCCTCTACAGGCTAAATAATAGTCAAATTTGTTATTCCCGTTTTAGCTGAAGACAAACAATGCTCATATTATAATTATTGGACCAATTAAGGGCATTTTGCATTTGGCCCGTCTTGCATTTTAATTTAATTTAAGGCAAATTTTGCAGATTTGATTGAAATCGACTCTGTACAGTTAAGAAATTAAGAAATTTCGTACTTTTATCGCGAGTTTTCGATGTCCAAATTTCAAGATTTAAGCGTGCTTGTTTTAAATCCCAAAAAACCTTTAATTCCACATCGTTTCGGTATTGTATTACTACTTTTTAAACTCCATATAATATTCTGTCTTAGGCTAAAGCACGAATAGTTCTTGGAACAAGCACTTTGCTACTAAAATAAAAACCTTATATACTTAATTTAAGCCATTAAAGTACTTAAACCAATACTCGTTGGGAGAGAATTTCCCCCACTAACAACAGAAGGGCCGATACGGGTCACGCACACACATACAAAGCTTCCATGACTTAGCGTTCAGCTACAGTTGGCGTAATTTTTGCTACAAGTCTGACTTGGGATTCCCAAGCGATCTTAGCAGTTCTGGGATGAGGTAACGTCTGCAAACTCATTGAAGTTGGGCAAAAGATCGCTGATGATCAAACTGTGGTAGTTTGTGAAATAGCTATACGATCAACCAGCCTCCTTTGTGGTGATGAAAATCATAACTTATAGACCTAGAGCCCGATAAAAAGTTTTATGAAGGTACATCTATATTTATAAAAGAGTTCAACCTGACTAATTGACTGACTGACTCACTGGTGACCGTCGCGCAGCCCAAACCGTAACAGATAGGATGCTGAATTTTTCACAGTAATTTTATCTTCTGCTGAAAGTGCGTACTAAGAGCGGATTTTGGAAAATTCTGTCGGGAAATGTGGAAAATTCGCGAAAATCTTTTGTATGAAACTTTTTTGTTTTTCATCCGATCAAGTTCAAACTCATTTTCAAAGATCTACATGGAAATTCAACAATAACTGCATACCAATTTTCCGGAAAATTCACTGGGTGGAAAGTGGGTGGTCAAGGTTGCCCACTGTTAAGTGGGTGGGAAGTGGGTGGGATGTGGCTGGTTAGTTGGTGGGTTGTGGCTGGGATGTGGGTGGGAAGTGGGTGGGAAGTTGGTGAGTTGTGGGTGAGAAGTGGGTGGAAAGTGGATGCGAAATGGGTGGGAAGTGGATGGTAAGTAGATGGGATCTGGGCTGGAAGTGGGTGGTAAGTAGATGGGAAGTGGATAGGAAGTGGGTGGGAAGTTGGTGAGTTGTGGGTGAGAAGTGGGTGGAAAGTGGATGCGAAATAGGTGGGAAGTGGATGGGAAGTGGGTGGGAAGTGGATGGGAACTGGGCTGGAAGTGGGTGATAAGTGGATGGGTACTGGGTGGTTAGTGGGAGTGATGTGGTTGTGAAGTGGGTGGGATGTGTACTCAAGCTATGAGCGAAAAACGGCCAGTTCCAGGTTACCTCTGGAATACCCCAAGGTAGTCACTTGGGTCCATTGCTTTTTACTCTCTTCGTAAATGATCTCCCGTCAATCTTGACTCACTCTTGTGTGTTATGTACGCCGATGATGTGAAACTATGATTAACATATAATGATTTATTTTCGCATTTCAGTCTTGGTGTAAAGATAATCTATTAAACCTTATCAGTTCCAAGTGTAATTTTATGACATTTTACAGGGGTAATTCTTGATCACCGACTTAAATTTGACTCTCATGTTACTGCTACTGTTTGTAAAGCCAAGAGTGTTCTTGGGTTTATTAAGCACTGGTCGAAGGAAATTGATGATTCCTATATGACGAAGTTTTTATACACTTCTCTTGTCCGTCCGATTCTCGAGTAGGGATCATGAATATTCGACAGAACAATTTGCTCCCTGATCAAGTATAAATTTGCTATAATATTTCTACTGGACTGAACTCGATGCGGCATTAGGATAACTAATTTGAGGTATCATGATACAGAAGCATGTATCAAAGAAATAGTACGCTATTTTAAAGTGATACTGCTGAATCAAAAACATATTTAGCTGTGCCGCTCACACTCATTTAATTAAAGCAGCGATAAATGTTATCATATGGGCCTTACCATTGCAATTACCATTACAATTACCATTTCAATTACCATTACATTTACCATTACAATTACCATAACCATTACAATTACAATTACCATTACAAATATTTCAATAATTGTACATAAAAAAATGGAATTTCTGGAAAATTTAAATATTTGAAGCAGGGGATCAAACCGGAACCAGAGCCGGAACCGTATACCGAAAAGAACCGATTAAAACTCAGAACCGGAACTGGAACCTATATTTTTAGTTTTTTGTATACCGGTATTCGAGAACCGTTATTCTTGGTACCGAAAAGAATTTTAACATTGTACCGGAACAGTTTCGGTTCTGAGCGTAACAACTAGACTGCACAGCGAGCACTTAATTTTGAAAAAGTTTTTCTGCCATTTTATCGGCCCCACATTATAGTACCACAAAATTACCTGGGTAACTATTTTGGCGGATATTTATTTAAGAATTTTATCCATTTCTGTTTAAGTCGAAATGAGTGTGGAAATAAGCTCTAACACTTTATCTAAAAGTGAAAATGAAGTCGATTCATATTTCGCGCACTTGCAGCCACATTGTCATACCTCAAAATAATCGATTTTGTTTTCTCTAAGGAAAGTGCATCTTTTTGTTTAAAATCAATCCAATTCGAAAATATAACGTCTGAACAGTAAGCCGAAGGATCTGTAACGATATCGTCTGTAGGACAACTAAGATATGTCGCTCTTGTTGGATCATGAAAATGAACCTGTAAAATGAAATAACATAATTCCAGAGAATAAACTTAATAAACAATATGAAAGTTGTACACCATATAGAACACAATATGGCGAATATTTCTGCATCATTAACTCAAAAGTCTTGACAGTCCTAAAGTAACTGAACGATATGTATTTATATGAAAATAATTGGGACAATACAAATAGTTCAGTATCTTCACAAAACCAGTTTAATGGCATTAATCAAGGTTTTCTGAGCTTAAAACGTTAACAAAATCATAAAGATGCAAGTCGACAAAGTTTTCGGAATTGTAGGAGCTATCAAGCTCTTCTTGCTGTTCCAACTACCAAAGTAAACTGTTCATACCGGTACGTACCATTATACCGAAATAAAAATCAAATCAAAATACGGAACCGAATACCGAAATAATGTTAGAACCAAAACAGAACCTTTTACCGAAACATAAGTTTCGGTACTTACCAGAACCGGAACCGAAAAACGATTCGGTTTGATTCCCTGATTTGATGTAATTTCCGAAACAGTTTTTCATAACATGAAAGTGGTTGTACTGCTAATTAAATTTCTTAATTACTAAATAATTGTAATTGTAATAGTAATTCAATTTTCAATTACAGTCAATTTACAGTCCTGACGGAACGATGCGATTATCCCAAGTTTTAGTTTTTGGAAAACTAACATTGTTCTTGGTCAAGAAGTTTATAAAGTGTTGTCACTTTTTTATGTGACCTTTCTCTAATTATTCACAGCTTTGACGCAAAACATTCACAGAAATTTGCGAAAATATGGAATCGGTCCTTAAGAACTTCAGAATCATGCAGCTTTGCTGAAATTTGTGCAGTTTTTCTCCCCCATTTATCTCTCAGCATGACACCTACAATTTATGATTCTTCTTTTATTTTTTTGATTGCATATCATTCATCCGTAAGCTTCAATCAAAACACAGATATTGGTTCTTACTTCCTAGCAAAAGCTACAACACCTTGCAAAAAGTCAGAAACTGTCAGTGTCATACCGAAAGGGGCTGGGACACATCATTTTGCCAATAACCGGACTGTTTCCACCTCCTTCCTTTCTTCTCCTCCTACATCTACTTTAGCTGCCATTTACGTTTGACAGACGCTGAAAAGTACGTGTTTAGTTGTGGTCTTACCAAGAGGTAGGGAGCCGGCTTAAATCGATGTGATAACCGCATTGCTGGCTGCCTATCAATTGAGGAAATATCACTTCAAGTGGACTCCCTTAGACCATAAAACACACACACACACAGACACACATAGAGCGAAAAGGACCCGGCTACTTGAAAATGCCTCGAGTGCAAATGAGAAAAGACAGACGAGTGGTGGTTGTTCGTTCGGTTGGGGGGGTTTTTTTGGTCTCGGTGATATTCATCATTTTGCACTTGGCTCAAGTGACAAACGAGAGTTGGGCAAGGCCAAAAATTGAAAAATTACTCAAAATGGCAAATGTCACTGTGGGTCCACTGTGGAGGTCCACAATTTAGTCAATTACAATTTGTAAGGCTCCACTTGTATGAACCTATGCAAGTTTTGTTCACAGTTTGCCCATCATTAAGAACATTTTCTATCGCCCCCCTATCTATGTGTGTCAGTACACCGCTTTTCAAGCTGTGATATTTACTTATGTATGCCCCTTGGTCGGTCTTCCATATCATGACAGTTGCGGTTGTTGACGAAGTAAACTCCATGGCCGTCCTCCGTTCCTCTACCTCTCTTGGCGTTCACTTGCAGTAATTCACATTGACTGAGTGGCCGTGTTGAAGTTGCCTAAAACATTTTTGTGTTTTGTTTTTGTGTGCGCCCGCACAGAAGTTTTTCAAATTCCACTTGCCTCCACCTCCACCTCCAACTCCATTCCCATTTCCATTTTCTCCTGCTCCTTCGTTGTCGGTGCTTGTTTTAGATTTCAGCGTAATTTATGTTTCTATGCCGAGCTGTGTTGTTGGTCTGTTTATCTGTCTCTCTGTCCGAGCTTGTTTCACGTTTTAAGTGTAAATACTCTTGATGTGGGGTATTTAAGGTTCTGGCCTTAAGTTTGTCTTTGCAAAAGTTTTTGAGAAGATTAATTAAGACGGATTCATTCAGTATTTAGTTAGTGAGTCTTTGTAATGTTGTTAAATCAGTTTGTTCGAATTGCACAACTTTGTTGTAGAAGGTTTTTCAAACCCATAATTATATGGCTTGAAATGGAACCAACTTTTCAAGAAGGGTTCTAAATACATCTCAAAATACTCTTTGATCATTCAATACCGATTATTTCTTAAAACATTGGGCACATTCAGTATATAAATCCGATTAGCGATTACTGATTAACGATTTGCGATTGCCGATGAGTCTCTGCTGAATGGCATTGATAGCAGGCTATAAGATTTTTTGGGGCTTTAGTACTTTTTATCATCACAAAATCCCTGTGACAAATAAATTTCTATATTTAATTACACTAATAGAAAATTGTATGCGGAAACTTACACTAAAGCCTCATTTACACGACCTGATCACTCAGCTGACTTTTCGTCAGACCAATACTCATCTGAGCAACTCAGTTTGTGGTATTTCCACAGGTCGCATAATTATTTCCACATTTATCGCATTTTGCTTGACCAAGGTGGAAACGATGAAAAATCCCAAACACTTGGTTTACCCTTTTTATTGACGTAGTTGGTAGCTGTTTATCCTCAGTCATTCTTGCAACGACCATCTAAATCTAGACTATACGTTTGCTCTGTCGAACCAAGTTCTGTTTGCAACTGCAACCATCTTCGTCACGAACTCCAACCGTCTTCGTCTCAAACTGAACCCTGTTTTACTCCCACCCATCAGCCATGATATGGTGCAACTGCAACAGAGCAAGACAGGGCGAGGATCGAACCTGAGTGCCGTAGCAGCAGAGAAGAGGGACGGCTCAAAGGTACTATCTACCCTTCTCTCATCTGTGATTCTTGTCATTCATATCAACTTCGTTAAGTGCCATGTTTGTTAGCTTGAGTTTCGCCGGCGTTGCATGACCAAGTAGTGGAAGAACTTTTTCAATTTAAATCGCTTCTCAAAAATTATATCGATGTTTCTCACGCAGGGAAAAAATCGATACATCGATTCGAGAATCGATTTTTTTGCCAGCTCGACTCGGTTCTTGTTGCTGATCAAGAATATATATCTCAATGTCCTTAACAATAAAAAGGCATCAGGCGAGGATGGACTTGACAATAGGGTCATCAAAAGTCCTCCCAGTAAAAGCGGTGCTCTTTCTGGTCCTAATTTTCAACGCGGCACTGCGATTGGGTCACTTTCCGAAAGTAATGATCCATAAAGCTGAGAAAAGCCCGTCTGAGGTCGATTCATACCGTCCGATCAGCCTCCTATCCACAATAGCAAAAAAATTTTCGGGAGGTGTATTCTAGCCCGAATCATGGCAATCGATGGGGTGAGAGGGAGAATATCTCCTTTTCAGTTCGGGTTTAGAAAGCTGAATAGGGTCACAAACTTCATTCTCGACGGATTCCAGGCTAAGGAGTACGCGGTTGCGATCTACCTGGACATAAGGCAGGCTTTTGATAGAGTGTGGCATGCTGTACTACTATGTAAGGTAAAAAACATCTTACCGCCTCAACTATACACCTTTGTGAGAAGCTTTCTATCGGACAGGATATTCTCGGTAGTATTGGAAGGGGCTGTTTCCAGCGTGAGGGTAATATCCGCTGGTGTGCCACAAGGAAGTGTTCTTGGACCAACCCTCTACTCTCTCTACACTTGTGATATGCCTACCGGAAGAACAATACCCAAGACTTACTCGCTGCAACATATGCTGACGATACAGCTATTATGGCGAGAGACTCGTGTATCTATGATGCCACTGATGTCGTTCAACAGTATTTGTATGGATTCAGCAGTTGGGCGAAACGTTGGAACATTGAGCTTAACCTAGCTAAATGTGTCACTTCGTCATGATGAGTGTCCAGGCGTATTCTTCAACAATCAGCTATAACGTCACTTGGGAATATATCTGAACAAGCGCCTTACATTCGGAACCCATATCGCTATATGGTAGAGTAAAGAAAGTGGGATGGCTTCTCTCTAGCAGAAACAAGCTGTCACTCCGAAATAAGGTGCAAATATACAAAGCTATCATAGCACCTGCCTGGACATATGGGATCCAAGTATATGGAATAGCTGCGAAATCCCATCTGAGAAAGCTCTGTGTCCTTCAGTCAAGGTGTCTGCGCAGACTATTGGGAGCACCCTGGTATATGTGCACAAGACATTTGGAGAGTGACCTCAGTGTGCCCAAGATTGGTGACGGAGAGACTAAGAAGTCACCCCAATACACTAGCCAGAGGACTCCTGCGTAGACGATAGAAAGCAGGAAGTAGAGTAGGACGACGACTCAAAAAACTTTTCCCTAGGGAGCTTCCCAACAGACAAATATACAAACTAAGCAACTACCTCCCATTCAATAAACTTGCCACCAAACATGTTTTATATCATCACAAAACAACTCGCTCATAATCAGACACATTACACCAGCAATCAGACTTACATAAACAGATAAGTTAAGAGAATATCTACACAATCTAAATTAAGTTGCCAAATTTACACAAGGTGACTGAAAATTTAGAAACAAAATAAATAATAAAAAAAAAGAATAAAGAAGCATTGAAAATTATAGTTGCTGTCCTAGCAAGTGAAATGCAGGCCGAGGACACCTCTGCTTTATAGTTATTTAAAAAACAAGAAAGAAAGTCGGTCAAGCATAACATACTCTGTACCCTTACACTCGCATTTGCTCAGGAGTCAAACGGCCAGTTAACACCCCGCGCACAACGTGGTGCGCTCTCTAAGTTTCTCTTTCTCTCTCTCTTTCTCTCTCGCACTAAGATTGCCTGTGTTGAACGGTTAGGGTATGTTGCTGTGGCTGTTGGTGGGGGGGGTGGATGGTGTCAACTGGCCGTTTTTTGCCCATAACTTGAGTATCGTTCATCCGATCTTTATCATTCCTTCAGCAAATCGATAACTAATTTTGTTTACAAGGTATCTTTAGAAGGAACGAACGATCTATCTCCAAAACTGTAGGAGATATGAAGTTTTTTCCAAATTGCGGGGACGGGAGGGGGCGTGGCAAAAATTGAAAATAAACTTGATCTGCCTGCAAGTATAAGAAATATATGTCCCATACATGTCAAACCTCTATCTCTTACCATCTCTGAGATCTCTTCGTTCATACGGACGGACGGACAGACGGACAGACAGACAGACGGACAGATGGACATGCATATATCGACTCGGCTGTTGATGCTGATCAAGAATATATATACTTTATAGGGTCGGAAACAATTCCTTCTCCCTGTTACATACTTTTGCACAAACTTAATATACTCTATGTACCTTCGGTACAGAGTATAAAAAATAACTCGTGCCGTTGTAATAGAAAATCATAAGCAACCATGTTGGCCCTATATGTACAGGGATGAGAATAGCGTATCTTGTATTTTGACATCATTGAGCGTTTGATTACATTTTGTTTGGATTCTTATCATCAGGAAGGTAGATGCAGGAGCATAGCCGGAAAATCGTGGGGCATGGCACCACACATATTCCGTTGGCTATATCTCATGGTGGTGAGACCGATGCTCACGTATGGAGCTGTCGTGTGGGGAGATAGAGCAAATCTTCTCACTGTAAGGACGCAGTTGCAAAAGCTGCAAAGGCTGGCATGTGAATGCATGACCGGAGCCATGCGTACCTGTCCGACAGCGACCCTAGAAGTACTGATGGAGCTAACACCACTCCACTATACCATCTGCTTGAAGAAAACAAGCCACATTGCTCAGACTGACAGCAGAAGGAGTAGGCAGGAACTACATAGTAAGCCTGAGGGACTCTGAGAGGTTGGAGAAGGAAATCACTATAATCCCTCAACCCAGAGACGAGATGGTGGCAGAGTTCCACTTCGACAGGAACTTCACTGTACACAAAAGTAATATAAGAGATTGGATCTCACTAAAAGAGACATATAAAATGCAACCACACACAATTCAGTGGTATACAGAGGGGTCCTTGACACCCCAAGGAGCTGGACTTGGGGTAGCAGGGCCTGGAACGAAAAGGTTTGAGTCAATGGGAGAATTTGCAAGTATATTTCAAGCCGAAATAAAAGGTTGTCAAAAAAGTCTTGCGGTATTTTTATTGAATTTTCAATTGTTCATAAAATTGGTTATAATAATGCGATTTAAGTCAAATATGCGCCGTTTTGTTCGATGACGAGTTCCCAACGAGATGCCAACTTCATAATGCCTCTCTTATAGAAGCTCGCTTCCCTATTGGCAAAAAACTCGGAGAGCCAATTTTCACAGGACTCTCTTGTGGCCAACTTCCGACTACCAAGCTCGTTCGCCATGGACAGAAATAGGTGGTAATCACTTGGTGCGAGATCCGGACTATACGGTGGATGCAAAAGAACCTCCCATCCGAGCTCCCGGAGCTTCTGGCGCGTCACCAAAGATGTGTGTGGCCTGGCGTTGTCCTGATGGAAGACAATTCGGCCTCTGTTGATCAAAGATGGCCTCTTCTGCATGAGTGCTGCATTCAAGCGGTCCAGTCTGTTGGCAGTACAGGACCGAATTGAGCGTTTGGCCATCGGGGAGCAGCTCATAGTGGATGATTCCCTGCCAATCCCACCAAACACACAGAAGAACCTTCCTGGCCGTCAATCCAGGCTTGGCCACCGTCTGGGCAGCTTCACCGCTTTTCGACCACGACCGTTTGCGCTTCACGTTGTCGTAAGTGACCCACTTTTCATCGCCAGTCACCATCCGCTTCAAAAACGGGTCGATTTTGTTGCGATTCAGAAGCGATTCGCATGCATCCATACGGGCAAAAATGTTTCTTTGCGTCAAGTCGTGTGGCACCCATACATCGAGCTTCTTTTTGAATCCAAGCTTCTTCAAATGGTTTATAACGGTTTGATGACTCATGCCCAGCTCTTGGCCGATGCTACGGCTGCTACTATGCCGGTCTCTTTCGATCAATTCAGCGATTTTATCGCAATTTTCGACGACAGGCCTTCCGGACCGTGGCGCATCTTCGATCACCTCTGCACCAGAACGAAAACGTTGAAACCATCGTTGTGCGGTGGAAATGGAAACTGTATCGGGTCCATAAACTGCACAAATTTTATTGGCAGCATGAGATGCATTTTTGCGACTAAAAACAAACAATAAATCAAACACGTGTTAGCGCGTGAAAAGAGCTTTCCAAAAAGCTCTAGCGTGAACCGCTGCGACGAATATAACTAGAACTACGCGCTTGCAAAGACAAGCTTGCGGAAATACCGCAAGACTTTTTTGACAACCTATTATTATCCCTTGTTTATAGCTTTAGCTGCTTCTGCTGTAAAGACAGAGTAGTGATGAGGGAGTTGTCCCCAAGATACAACTGATCCGCCTTGGTCCGCCACTGCAAAACTTGTAGTGGTATCGGATTTTGAGCCATCGTGGTGTATAGCCATCTCCAGTTGATATACTTTGCCGTCTCCTCTGCTAGCATCTGTTTGAAAACTGATTTCGGTGTCAGGGCTTTGGTGAAAGTGTGAAGTGATATGTTGATGCCGGTGGAACGTAATCTTCATGGTGGCGAATGGCTGTCTTTATTCCAACGATATGGCTTTTCTATATTATATCGTTTTGGTGAACTGTATACATCTTTGAATTGTGCATATGACTTTATAATTTTTTCGAAATTTACAGACTGTTTGGTAGTCCTTGGTGAGGATAGCATTGGTTGATGTCATTAGCTTGGGTGTGAGTTTAAAAGTCGTTTGTGCGACTCTCGTCTGTATATCTGATAGTCCCGATTCCGCAAGGCTGCATTTTGTGGGTGTCGTTGGGAACCAACCGATACTGCGTCGCACCGCTGCGTAATATGGAAGGATGATAATTTTTAGGTTGGACGGGGCACACCAGCCATAAAAGGGGAGTACGTACTCAATTTTAGACAATATTAATGTTCTCGTGGTATGGATAAGAGAGGTGGGATGGATGAAATACCGTTTCGATGCTAAGAATTTTATTATGTTAAGTTGCTTGTTTAGATTTTTTCCAAAAGCATCTTAATGGATCTTTTTTTTTCTGTGCATGCGCGCGTAAAACAACAACGAATGCGCGCTGTGCGCATAGACACCTCTGCTTTATAGTTATTTAAAACAAAATAACTCATGCCGTTGTAATAGAAAACCATAAGCAACCATGTTGGCCCTATATATAGATGGGATAAGCGTATCTTGTATTTTGACATCATTAGGCGTTTGATTACATTTTGTTTAGATTCTTATATTCAGGAAGGTAAAACCTCTTACATTTCCCCCCATGTAAAGTGAACATGACCTTGATCTTGTTAATGGGTAATCCGATTTTTGAAGACTTTGTGATTTCTTGTTAATAAACTTTTCATAATTTGCTTCTTGTCCAGTTGTTTTCAGTTTTTGATTTTGTGCTTTGAAATATTGTGCAATCTTTTGCTCAAGGTTTCCATTCTTCGATATGGAAAACTTGTGGTCTAAATTATTTCACTTAGGCTCACTTTTTTGGGGTATTGTGGTTTGACTTTTGGTCACGTTTTATATTAAAGACAACATATTTTCGTTAAGAGTAGCTTCACTTCGTTTTCTTTATGACTTGTCTACAGATTAAAGTCTCATTTAGCAGGTGTTTTTAAGTTATCAACGTCTGCTTTCTCTCCCCTCTGGCACAAAGTCTTTTCAGGCGCGTTCCCATTACGCGTTTGGCTCATTTGCTTGGGCTTTAAGTTTTGGTTTTGCAGATAAAGTTGAACTTAATGAGCAACTGCAGCAGCAGGACACACTTCCGTGGACATATTTCTTATGTCTGTTCACACACACACACACACACATAGACAGACGACAACTGGCGGACCTGATTAATCTCAACACTTTCCGACCCATTAATTTTGCCAGGCTACAGCAGAGCTTAAGTTCTCCATAGGGGTGGAGCTTGAAGTTGTCATGTGAGTGCTTCATATCACACTTGGAAACAGTTTACGGTGGTGGCGGTGGTTTCAACTCTCATCAATGCTCCACCTGTGGGAGGGGGAAGGGGAGGCTGTGTCCACTCTGACAGTGACAATTGAAACTCCTCCGCCGTGCTTTTAATGGGCTGTGCGCTCTGTGCCATGTGGTACCAACCCCCCCCCATTATCTAAGTGGATTTTGTAGCCCTCAAATGATAATGCTGATGATGACGATGAGGTGTAAAAGTAACACAGAGCAGATTGAAAAAGGTCTAACATTACGTTGAAAGAAATGCAGAAAATGTGTATGAGCAGTGCGTGTCATAAAATGACTAAAATATGGCCAAAGGCTGGTACTGACAGAAATAAGTGGACCAAAGGAGCAGGAGACGTGACCTGGCCTGTGTCTTGTTGGGGGTAGCAAACGTAGTATTTATTTCTTTTTCTACAAAATTACATTTGTTGTACCTTTATTTATTGATGTTTGAATGCGTTTTCCCAAGGACCAAGGGGTGCCATATTTGTATGTATTTTGGGGGTGTGGCCTAGACCGTTTATTTGTGTCCGGGTCGGTCACCTTGTGTAAGCTTAAAAGTTCAGGTTCAGGCTAAGGCGTGAAAATAGCCAACTAATAGAATGGCTCTCGACCCGAGCTACCCAAAAGGGTTTGAGGGTTGTAATTTGATTTAAAGGTGCAGTTGGTGTCCTAATGGCAGGAAGTGATGTGTAACACAAAGAAAATGGGGAAAAACATTTCAGTGAGGTTTTTGTTGAAATTTAAGTGAACTCTCATGTTTCAAATCCTTAAGTCTAACCCATAAATTATAACTGACGCAGGAATTTCCTTGTTCTGCATATGCTTCTGCAACTTATTTGCAAACAAAATGGCTGCCGCCGGGACACTCAATCTGTGCATCGGGAACTTAATGCCACCAGAGCTAGACAACAAAGGCAAAAAAAGTGCAAATTTATCAGCACCAGCAGAAGCAGCAGCAGGGAGAAATCCTCTTTGACATGCACGGCAATGAGGTGCCCCGAGTGGAGGATGATGCGTGTGTCTGATGGTAAAGCAAGTTGTTACAAAAAAAATTGCTGCAAACTAATGAAAAGTCAGAGATAGACAAGGTTTATGCGGGGTGAAAAAAAAGTGAACAAAAATGTAAAGAAGTGAGGTTGAAAAAGGGAGTTTTAGTTTGATTTATATTAGAATCAGACTGCGAGTGTGTAATTTCTGCAATTTGTTAGCTGATGCCTCAAACTGACAATGCAAAAAAAGGTGGAAATATGTCCACAATTCGAAAAATTCTTTTTCTCAAAACTAAAAGAGTAGTTAGTAATTGAGACGGGCATCAAGTGTACGTACTCGATACTAAGTACTCGATATTAAGTACTCATTACATAGTATCCGATACTCAGTACTCTATACTAAGTGCTCGTTGCTCAGCACTCAATACTCAGTACTCAAACATACGCAGTACTGCTCTAAAAGCGGCTGACTTTGCAAAGACAAAGTCGTACCAAAAAGAATCTGTCGCAGAGACAAAGTATTTTTAGTCCCCCAGTCGAACGTCCCAAAAAAAAAGGAGCGGACATAGGTAACCGTCATCCGGTAGGTCATCCGTTTTAGGACATCTGCGATTGCTAAATCTGAAAATGCGAAACCAAAGGCAAAATACTTCACCGAACAACGCAAGCAAACGGCAGTTAAGGACAGCTTTAAGGAGGCGCTAAATCAGAGGGCAGGATCAGTGGTGCTGAATGATGGCGCTACAGCAGATGAGAAATGGAGCAAAGTCATGGAAATTTACCCAGATGTTAGCGACATTATAATTGGTAAAGTTCCTAGAGGTCACCGCCCTTGGATGAGCGAATGGACATGGTCCCTGATAAGGCAACGTGCGGAAATCTGCATAATCCTAACCCACCACAACAACTAACGGCTATGAAACAAGAATACCGCGCCAGCCGCATCAACAATCTCGCAGAAAAAGCGGAAAATGCAGCAGCAAACGGCGATCTGAAAACGGTGTATATGGCGACCAAAGATGTAGCAGATAAAAAGACGAATGCGGAGCGCCCAATTAAGGACACAGATAGAAAGTACCTAACGACTGGAAAGGATCAATTGATTAGATGGAGATCCCACTTTGCAGCAGTCCTTAACTGTGAGGTATTTACTTCTACTTATTCATCTTGACTTTTTACCGATCTGCCACAGATTTCAATCGCTTGAAAGACACCGTTATGGACACCATAGGCAAAGAGCAAGCAGGATTAAGCAAGTTCTCGTCGTGCATTGACCACATAAACACTGTGCGCATCCTGATTGAGCAAAGCATCGAGTACAGATCAGACCTGCAAATGACCTTTGTGGACTACGCCAAGGTCTTCGACAGCGTAAGCAGGGAGTGCATATGGCACGGGTTGCGAAGGAGAGGTATACCGGAAAAACTTATTTCCCTCATCAGAGCGACATACGACAGCGTCTAGAGTAGAGTGCTTTACGGTGGAATGCACTCGCAGCCTTTTCCAGTCCTGAGTGGCTTTCGGCAGGGATGTGCTCTGTCGCCCATTCTGTTTATAATGGTCGCTACAATGCTCCGGCATAAAGTGGTCAATGAATACAACACTGCGGCATCTGGACTATGCAGACGATATATGCCTCCTGGCAAATAGGCTAAGCGACCTGGCACACACGTTAGCCGACTTGGACACCTCAGCTTAAGTGGCAGGCCTCAAAATCAACACGGCTAAGACGAAAGCGCTCAGCATCCGTTCCGGACAATCTCAGACTCTGGTTTTGAACGAACAGCCAATTGAGCAAGTTCAGCAATTCAGCTACCTGGGTAGCGTAATCGCTGTTGATGGAGGGACGGAACTGGATGTGGATTCGCGCCTGCAAAAGGCTAAAGGTGCCTTTGGGATGCTATCAGCTGTTTGGCGATGCTCGTTATATCCAAGCTGGCTCAAAATCAGGCTCTTCAAGTCCAACGTAATGCCAGTGCTCCTATACAGTTCTTCCACTTGGAAAATTACAGCTTCCATAGTGTCAAGACTCCAAACATTTATGAACCGTTGCCTGCGCCGCATATTCTGCATTTTCTGGCCCGACAGAATACGGAATTCCGAGCTACTCAGTCGAGCGAATATGGAGAATGTCGACACAATAATACGCAGAATGAAATGGTGCTGGAGAGGACATACATTGCGGAAAAATAACAACAACATCGCAAGGAAGGCAATGGAGTAGATCCCGTTGGACGGAGTCGGGCGGACACCAGGCAGACCCAAAGAAACTTGGAGGAGGACTGTCGGTAGAGAAACGAAACGCATCGGGAAAAGTTAAGGAGAACTTAAAGCGACAGCTAACAACAGAGTTCGCTGGAGAGAAGTAGTTGATGCCCTATGTCCTACTCGGGATTGGAACTAGATGAAGAAGAAGAGAGTCGAACGTCTCAATATCCGATTAGTCAAACTTAACTGCAGGTTAGACGTATTTGCCGTATTTGGCAAACTTAAGCGCCGTCCCATGATAGGGTCAAATTTTAACCCCCCGGCAAGTTACAATAGAATTATCGATATAATCATCGATCGACAAAAGGCTGTGACCGACACTTGTATTGTTTACTTTGTCAATTGCCAAAAGAAAATGTTTATAAATAAACGAATTTCTTACATCCACGCAATGGAAATGGAAGATTCAGGCGGTGAGACAACAAGACACAGACGGCGATGGGGAACAGAAAGTCCAGCAGAATAGCAGCCGCCGCATTCATGGCAAATGTTTTGACCGCCATGCCGGTCGAATATAAATATAAGATAAAATTTATTTTAATAAAATAGCGGAAAATGCTGAACCCAAAACTGCAAAAGAAAACGTTTTGGTTCGCCAACAATTTTGAGGCAAAAGTGTTGGAAAATTTATCTATGCGAAAATACTTCCATCGTTCCAGATATGAAGAGTTTTCCCACTTCCTCTTAACGGACAACAAGCTTCGTGTTGTTGCTGCAACTGATGTCTGTTCAAAATATATCTGTCCTCATGCTGTTGCACATTGAATTCTGATTAACGTTCTTAAAGATATTGGTGCGAATTCTTCTCGGATTCTGAATTTCCTTTCGTGTATGCCCTGGTGGCTGAAAAACCCATAAAAACCACAGCGTTCTCAATGTTATTACCCCCTTACATTTCCACATTTACCACAATTCGAAAATAAAAGCTTAAAATCAAAAATGTCTTAATGGAAAGTATAGGGCGTAAATGAAAACAATCCAAGTCTCAAAAACTATGTTAAAGATCGAATCGGTGGCTTAAAGCCTCTGTAAACTACTGAACAGAACTAGTCGATAAATCCCAATCGACAAATTTTTAAAAATACATTAAGCATTTAGGACAGGACACTAATATGCAATTATTTTTATATTTGAGTTGTTTCACCCTTATTTGTATTTAGTTTTTTATTTCCATTTGTCTCTTGCCATTATGTCCTTAACAAAATTGTCTTTCTTCCATTCAAATTTCTGCTATTTCAATCCCGATAACTGCTTATTTGCGTTATATTTGTAGAAGGTAAAGATATTCGCGGGAAGGATTTCCGCGAAACCCGAAAAAAGTGAGCGATCGGGTCGGGACGGGATTTAATTGAATATTGTTGGTCGGGATAGACTTGGGCCGGGATCAGCACGGGATGGGATCGAATTTTCTTTCCCGCGCATAGGTAATATTTATTGTGGGCTGTACGTGATCCAAAATGGGCTGGTTCCAATGATGCCCGCATCGCTCGATATCTCGATTTCTTCCGTAAATTTGAATGCGACCACTATATAACATTCGCTTAAACCAGCGATGCCCAGCCGTATGCTCTTTGAGTACGTTTTGTTTTTGTAATTGCACCGAAGATAGGAAATCAATGATCGTATACATGCAGAGCGCGACGTATACAAAACGACACACATGCAAACGATTTCGTGTGTGTGCGTTGCGTAGAACAAAAACCGGTTTAGTTCTTTTATTTGATTGGTGATTGCGAGCGCAAGTAAACTGACCAACAAAAATTTCATTATTGGTGTTGGTGGTTTTCCTTGTGAGTATTGGTGAGTGCTCTGTCGTATGCTGCTTTTGGGCATGACTGGCTTAAACACTGAAATATACTAAACAGACATAAATATATAGGGTATTCACCAGCTCTCGTAAAAGCGTAAACTCCAAAAGTTTACGACACAACAACAAAACACATAGGAAAAAAATTACAAACTTTTTGATGTGTAAAAGTGTAAACGATGAAGTGTTGTAAAATTATTCAAAGAATCGAAAAAAAAACCACTTGGTATCGAGCCATTTCGAGATTTTTGTCTTCGAAACATACGGTCACACCAACAAAAATTCAAATCAATCCTCAAAACAGCTCCAAACACTCTCTAACAAGTCCTAGAAATAGTTGCAGTTTTCCTAATTGATCAATTTTCTTTTGACGACTCCAAACCAAAAACTGCAATCGCTAACACAAGTTCCATTCGAGGTCGAAATACAGTCGACACAAAGCATGCATCAATTTGGCAATCAACGCGAACTGACTTTTAGTGACACGGATCATTTGGAGAAAGCGACCATCATTGAAAAATTGCAGTCCATTGGTTCGCCTGTTGACTGACTTGGGCACACAGAACTTGGTTCCTAGCCGACAACATGCAATTGCAGTAAGATCCTTCATAAGTAAGATGCTCTCATTGGAGTTTTAGCATGTCTGTCAGCAGTCCACTCAGATATTTTTAGTTGGAACTCTTTTAAAGAACTCTGAATGCAAAAATCTTGAAGAGTTAGAAACATTCGCACATTTGGTAGGTTGAGTCGCGTCACACAGTCTAGCACTGCTTTTTTTTCTTTCAATTTTTCTTAAGTATCAGTACGGAGTTTCGGAGTGCGAGCTCTAATAATAACGAACTGAATTTCCTTAAAAAAAAATCGTGCACTACTAAATTTAGCTCAACGAACTGTAATTATAGAGTCGTCCCGGGAATCTATTGAGATAACTTGGTCATCGTCCAAATCAACAAATGCTTTTGATTCACATGAAGAACCTTCATCAACATTACATTCTTCATAGTTGCATTTCTTTTCTGCCCTGCAGATATCATTTAAAAGTTCTCCTTCTCGAACCAGTCCAGTCAATCCATACGGGATCAAATCATTCCCAATCGGCAACGTAATTCCGAAAATGCTTGACCCGATCCGGAAAAAGATTGAGTTGATCTGCCTTTTTTAATCCTGAAAAAGATTACATATATTCCGGGGTAATCTTAAAAAAGATTGAATTAAGCAAAAAATTCGAGAACAATTTAATCTTAATAAAAAGATACCTCTCTTCCTTCTTCCTTTCCTCCGCCATATTCCATAGGACATCCCCTTATTATCCCCACTTCAAGACCCACATCAGTTTTGGTTTTCTTAAAACTTCTGAAAAACAAAGAAATATAAAAATTTATTGGGCTCAACTGGGATTCGAACCCACGAAGACCATACGCACTTGAACACGAATGGAATGGCATCTCATCGCTCACGACCATCGTCATCATTTGTTGCCGCATGTCAAAAATGCTACTTAAACTTTGGCGCTCTCTCTCTCAATTATGAACATGTGATCTCAAAGGGGATTGAAGTAAGCACATTTGGAATGATTCAAATTCGAAAGGCTTGGGTCATTCCCTGGAAGCTTGAATTGTGTCAAATATCCTGTAAATCGAGATTGAATTTTCAAGCTCATGCCGGGCTTACTCCAAGATTAAAAAGATTGAAAATATCCTGCCGTTTTGTTTTCTGTGTATTATCGACGGTGATGGTATAAATCTGACCTATAGAAATGTTATGATAGCATTCCGATTACAAGGAATTTCTATATTTCGCTGTATGTGTCGTTGGAAAACTACTTAATGTTGTGAACCGAACCTAATTTTTCGAAAAAATGGTTCAGGTTCGAGGAGTGAAAAATAATAGGGGTTAGGATCATGGACCGGTTCGTCGGAAACATAAATTCCGAACCAAACCGGTTCTTAGGGGTTTGGTTCCGGACCGGTTTGCAGCCTTGATATTTACCCTCTCTTCATTCGCTTCCGACTGTGAAAATGGCGCTCGACAATACATGAAACTTTTCTGAACTATTTTCCACACCACCAACTTGAGGTATAGTTCAAGGCGGGTTTGCCTTTATGTGGTTTCCCCAGTAGGCCTAGTCCACATGTGCTCAACAATGTGAGATGGTCACTGCAAAATGAATGCTATTGCCATGTAAGAACAAATATAATTTTACTTTACACACCGCGCACAAAGGATACGCTTAAGACACTTCTACCGAGTCTTCCTCATCCTTCAATCCTCCCACCGATACCTCCTCTTCCATCGCTTTCTCTTCTACCTCTTCCAGTGTCTTTTGTTAAATGTTATAGATGCACCATATACGAAGAAGAAAAATTTCGCGGTTTTGCGGCGCCATCTATGGCTGAGTTTGGGAAATAACTCAGCCACCATAATTTATATAAATTATACAAGCCACAAGGTTATATACCCTTTGGTCGAGCCGAAGTAAGCTTTCCTCTATTTTGTCAAATTGTAATTTCATGAACGTATAAACGCTCCAGCGAATGTGTGGCTGGTAAAAAGCCACGAAAACTTTGACTACAATAAAAAAAAGTTTAAACCTTAGTTGCACCATTACACGGTGACACACCCGACGCGTCGTCTCACTCACTCACTCACCAGCCGTAAAGTCTTCACATTGCCCGCCAAATGTTTGTGTAAATTTTATGTAAATTTCTTTCTATTTTTTTTTCGCAAGAATATCACCAGAGCAAAAATAATTGTTTATGAAAGTCTCCACATTCAACTAGATTCGTGCTTTGTTTCCGCATTTGGTCTACTCTTTGGGGTGGTGACGCACAATTTATCGCCCGCAGAAGTTGCAATCATTTCTTTATTTATTTTTTGTTTTGCATGATTCGCATATTTCTTTTCTACTGATTTTGATAAATGAAGGGAAACAAAGCAAGAAGAAACAACTTGTAGCAGTTAAACATTATTTCCATATTTATTTTCATTTCAAACCCAAACAGGGAAAATAAACAGCAAAACCCCTTTCCTTTTTCTCTAGCATAAATTTTGGTTTGTCGCCGCGCGTTTCCGTTTTGTTGAATGTTTTCTTTGTTGTTTGAATCAAATATATAAAAGTTTTCCCCTTCCCATTTTTTTGGCAAATGAGATTTCGTTCAGTGGCTGTGTGATAAATTGTTGATAGCTTTTGAATGCGTTGAGCATTGATGCTTGACTTTGAGTGTGGGGGTGTGGGGGGTGTAGAAGGTGTCTGGAATTTGGTTGGTTAAGAAATATTTTTGTGTGCCTAAGCAAGGAATTTAATCTTAAGTCATGACCCTAATTTGGCAATTTTGCCTAGGAATGCGGTTTGTTTGAAGCTTTGAAGTGGAAGTTTCCTTAAAGTTGAAGAAATTTCATTTCCGAAATGTCGCTTAGGTTAGGTCAGGTTATAACAGTAAAGGATTTCAATATCGTTCACATTCTGAAATTTAAATTTAAGTATGTGAGAGAGTTTTGCGGTTGGTTTATCCCGATTATTGCTGCATTGTGGTTGGGTCTTTAATTTGGCTGCGAGTGGCATGTGCGTTTCCATTCCACATACAGTTTAATTAAAATAGTTGTTCGTACCAGATTCTCCAACATGATAAAATTATCAAACATAATTATGCGAATTCATTTTTCAATGCTAATGAAAAATGCTAATGAATGATGATGTTGAGCTCAGGCCATGGTGTTGGTCAACTCAGTGGAATGAATTATTTTGCCCAACTAAACCAAACTACAAAAATCCAATTAAAACTTAAACACCACAAAAGGCCTTTAAGTTCACCCAACTTGTAGAACTGGTCAAGTTGAAGGCTTCTTTCTGCAAAATATTATAAATAACAGCCAAACAACACGCAAACTGTTTGAGCAAGTTTATTTGCCCTGGCCAAAACGGTGGATTGGCGCCCCCCTCCCCCCCGTTTCCCCTTCTGAACGAGTTAACGATGCCATTGGCCGCTTTGCCCGCCGTTTGCGTGCCAAGTCAGGAAACTTTGCTTCCACTAAGAACTTTGATTAAGTTTCTTCGCCTTGGCTGGGCTTAAAGTTCCTCCAATGAGCCTGCAAGGTGGCAAAATTAACTAAACCGAACTTAAGTCAGGAAGAAGCGGGCAACGTGCTTGGGTTCGCCAAGAAAGTATGCTATGGAAAATGGCATTCTCCGGGCACGTGCCCGCATTTGAATGCCAAATATATGTAGGAGGAGGAAGAGGAGGAGGAGGGAGAAAGGCCAACGCCTTTATGATTATTGTCTTAAAATTAATCAAAGTGCGTGTCCACAGCGGTGGAAACTTTTCAGGAAACTAATAGATTTTGGGTCATGACCGGAAACAATGAATCCTCTTCCCTGTACAAAATTTGATTATTTATATTTGGCATAAAACAGTGAGGGCTCTTGAAGTGGAACTTGTAAATGAAAATATTATTGAACAAGGTGTGAAATGGAAAAGTGAATGATAAATCCCATTGAACTCAAGACGGTTCAAAAGAGAAATTTGTTTAGGTAAAAAAAATATAAATAGTTGGCCCCAAATGGTCAGGAAAAAAGGGCTTTACAGAAACTTGAACGGAAATGTTGAAGAAGCTACTTACTTCACTTCAATAACTGGTGAAGGTGACCAGTTGTGCAAGAGTTTTTATAAAACGCAAGCGTCAGTTAAAGTCGGCCCTGCACAACTTCGTTATACCCGTTACTTGTGGGAAGAAATATTGAACACTAAAGCCCTATACGGACATCCGATGTTCGTAATTTAGCACCGTGGAACGTAAGAGTAGTGTGACCAGAATTAAGAAAAAATTACGCCGAAAATGTAAGTTTGTAACTGGCGGCGGGTCACACTGCTCGATCAACTGTATTTTGTTTTGATGCCATGGAGCAATGAGTATTAGAGATAAAATTTTCGCTGCTTTCAGCTGTTCGCTCTCATTTTTCGCTCTATACATACATTTGGTCAGCTGTTCGCTCTCACTTACGCTCTCTGAATACATTTGGGAATATGCCCGTCTCGCTCTAACCACTGTGTTTTCCTACTGGCTCTGTAAAGTATCTTTTTGGGCACTATCGTTTAGAAATTCAGAAATTTTCTATCCTACCAACTAGCCTAAATTTACTTACCACAATGCCCATTGTATTTGCCCGGTGCCTCCACTTAGTGGTTGTCCATCTAGTACTAAGTTAGGCTTGCGGCTTACGCCGTGTGCAGATGCCGTGAGGCATTTGAGCTCTGTCGGGACTAGCCAGACATTCGTGTTTGGATCGCCCGACAACAATAAATGCCAATTCTGCATCTGTCCCACAGCGCAAGCCCAGTGACCCGATGGCCGACCAGGGGTCGAAAACTCGCTATTCATTCGAAAAAAAGGAAAGATCGCCAATGACATCTCGCTCTTTTAACGCCAAAATTAAAGAAATTTTCCTTCATGCGAAAACATTTCCTAACGACTGTTTCGATTTTGCTTTTCTGCCATGGTTTTTATATTATTTTTTTTAAAATCACTTTAACTAAAAGCACTCCATCTGATCGATGCAGTTAGAAGCAGAGTGACTTAACATGGTGCATTCTCAATGCTGCGTCAGCTGCTCAAAGCACAATAAGGCCCACAGCCAATTTACATAATCTCCACAAATGTGCTGTTAAGCGTAACATTCACTGTTATGGGTGACATTCAAATTTTGATCTCCGTACTTGCAAAAAGTTCAAGTGGCGAAGTTGCAACTTCTGAAACTTGAAACTTCTCGTTGCTTCGGATGTTCTTATGGGGCTTTAACTACAATTCCTATGTTCCTGAAGGGGACAGCCGAAAAGTATGCAAAATTTTTTCAACTCGGCTGTTTATTATCCGATCCTTATGAAAATTTGAGGTATTATAGATCTGTCGAATATACACACCTGATCATATTAATAGGTACACACATCAACTCTGACTTTAAGGTAACAGAAAACCGTTTTATTCATTGTTTCAAACTTAAAATTTGTTCTCATTGTTTCTTAAACAATTTGTTTTTAATAAAATAAACTTAATTGTAACATAGAATAATAATATAACATAAAAGAGATCATTTTGTGTTTCAGATACGTTTTCAGTGTGATCATAATAATAGGTACACTTCATGTGTTGGTAAGAAAAAAAATTATAATTTCCAATTTGTGTTCTTTTTTTTAGGTAAATTAGTATTTTCTAGCTTAGTATCCATCTATTTTTGGCCACTACTGCTATTCTTTTTGGCATACTTTTAATAAGAGCCTGACAGGTCTCTACTGGTGTCTTATACCACAGTTTTTGGACACCTTCCCATAATTTTTGTTTATTTGAAAATGAATGCTTTGCCAATTTCTTTTTTAAGTCTCCCCACAAGTTTTCAATGGGGTTAAGGTCACTTCAGAACGTCAACTTTTTGGTCCTCGAAAAATTTAGATAACAGCCTTGATGTGTGTTTAGGATCATTATCTTGCTGAAATACCCAACGTAATGGCATATTTTCCTCAGCATACGGTACCATAACTGTTTCCAATATGGATTTGTACTCTTCAGCATTCATTTTCTTCGTTGTCTGATAAATTGGACCTACGCCGTACCAGGAGAAGCAACCCCATACCATTATATTGCCACCTCCATGTTTGACTGTTTTTTTTTTTGTAAACCGTGGATAGAATTCCTTTCCATTAGGGCGTCGAACATTCCTATCACAGTCATTCCCAAACAAATTAATCTTGGTTTCATCGCTCCATAATATGTTTCTCCATTTTTTCTCCCCGGTGCATCCTACCCAGTCTTTGTGGTCCCTTGCAAAAGTTTGTCTCATGGTGATATTTTTTTTTTGCGCATAAGTGGGACTTTTCTGGCATTTCTTCCTGGTAGGTTGGCGTAGTCGTCTTCGGATAGTTGGAGCACTAACTGAATTCCCAATTTCGGCTGCCAAAGCCCTCGATGACTTAAATGGGTCCTTTTAGCTCAAAGTTACTATGTAGTCAAGGGTTTCTGTTGTTTTTTGTGGCCTTCCACGGGTTTCCTGTCTTGGTTTTCTTTCTAATGCATTTTTAACAAAATTATGAGACCTGTTCATTAATTTGGCGATGGCTCGTAAAGATTTGCCTTCTTTTCTCAGAATAAGGACCAATCGAGCTTTATTTAAATAATTATTTAATTCTCTGTATTGACAGGAGCTATACTTAATTTACCTTTAGTTACCAAAAGATCACTGATTACAAAATTATTCACTTGATACTTGTGAGAAACGGTGACTGTACCTATTATTATGATCAGGCGAAATGTGTGGTGGACTCGCAATTTATAGAAAAGCTTTGATATACGGGGCAGCCCCTCTTTCAACTCTTTGTCACAGTGTGGCCAGACATTGACAACAACAAAAAACCAAAAATTAAAAAGTTGTCAACACTAAAAGTACGAAAAAACCATCTATATCTGGTGTGTATATCATCATCGTAAAATAAGGTCTTCATTTCATACCCGTCTAGCGAAATTCCTTCTGGTAGACAATCAGTGAGATCGTTTAGGTATAAGGCGAATAGAAGCGGACTAAGCAAACAGCCACACTTTCCAGTGTGACAAGTTTGTGCCATCCCATACTGCTTGTCGGTTGTTTTTATAGAGGCTCTCCAAGATTTTAATGATTTTTGTAGTCATGCCTAGGTTGTACAGCTTCAATAAAAGGGATCGCCTGTCTATGGAGTCGAATGCAGCTCTGAAATCTACAAAGAACGCGTACAGCTTTCTGATACTTGAAATGTACTTGTGCGCCATGCTCGGAAGACAGTAGACGTTGTCAATGGTAGAGTAACCCTTCCGGAACCCGGCCTGAAACTCTGACAGAAGATCTCCCTCGCTTATCCAAGAGTTTAGTCTTTCCAGCAGTATCGCAGAAAAAACCTTAGCTATTGCATTTTGAAAAGAGATTCCCCTGTAGTTTGACTCGATCTGTGGATCACCTTTTTTAAAAATTGAAAACAATATAGCCTATTGGGAAATTTCCGGTACTGTGCCGAGGTCAAATATACAGTTCAGCGATTTCGTTTGCGGGGGGTGACAAAACGAATGAACTCAGCAGGGATGCTGTCAACACCCGGAACTTTGTTAATTTTCAGTTTAAAAACTATATTTTTAACTTCGGCAATGGTTATCGGTTCATCCAGTCTGTTATTTTCTATATATGGAAGTGCAAAGTGTAGTGGATACACAGGTGAATTGGCATTTAGAAGGTTATGAAAGTAGGTTCCCAACTGCAGCGCTGTAACTTCTCCTCCTTTAACAAAAATGGTCGCATGTAGTTTTCTGATTGCTGCCCAATATGATTTGCTGTCTTGCAAAGCAACGACTGCGGGCAAGGTAGCATTTCTGTTTATAGTCCTTGTAATATATGTTTATATGTGTCCTTTTCTTGTGTCGTGGCATTACCCTTCTTTAGCATATGTGCGTGCAGGGGTGGGACAGGTACTGTTTCTCCTCTACCTAGTTTGCGCTTTTCAAATGGTCTCATAATCAAGTGGGATCAATATGGTAACGTCTCTTGTGTTGAGTGTGAGGGCATCTCACATACACACACATATATTCTTTCTTAATATTTTCTTCTTAATTCTTCATTCTTTCTTGCTTTTTCATCCTTGATTTCTTCATTTCTTCTTTCTTAATTCTTCCTTGCTTTCTTCAGACCTTCCTTCTTTCTTTATTCCTTCATTCCCATTTATTTTTTTGTCCCATTTTGCTTTTATGTTGGTTTTTTGAAATTTTATTCTTTATTTCGTACGTACACGCACACAAAGCTTCTGTGACTTGGCGTTGGCTGTTGATGCCGGATTTTTTTATAAGACTGCCTTTGCAATTCCCAAGCGATTATAGCAATGCTGGCATGAGGTAGCCTCTGCTAACCCGAAAAAGACAGGCAAAGGGTGCTGATGATTGAATCGTGGTGATTCATGAAATAGCTATATAGTCAACCAGCCTCATTTGTGGTGAGTGTATGTGTGTGCGTCTTGTTTTAAGAAAAGTTGTGAACAAACATTACTTATTGACCTGGAGCCTACTAAAAGTTCTATGATTGATATTCAAAGAGGTCATTAAAACAGTTCCATTAAGAAGAAATAATTAATTAGCTTGAAAAAAAGGAAAAGGAAGCATAAGGAAGAGTTACAAAAAAAAGTATGCAGAATCAGGCTAAAGCACATAATAAAGGGGCAAAGGAGCAAACGATGAAACAAGATGAATTGATAAAAAAGCATACGCAAAGAAGCAATTACAGAACTAATGAAGATTAAAACAAACAGATAAAGAGGAACACCAGGAAGAAGTAAATTAAAAAAAGAAGTAAAATAAATATATGGGAGTATAAGAGTTGGGCAAAAAAAAAACTCAAAAGGTATTCAGGTTAAAAGCCACCCCTGCCCAACTACAACCAATCAATTATAATAAAAATCTATATTTCTTTACTAAATTTTGGGGTTTTCCTTAAGCTTCACCGTACTTTTTACTCTCCTCCATTTGGTTTTCCCCCAAACAAACTCCTCTTACTTGTATACTTCGAATTAATTAAATTACTAGCAATATTTGTTATGCAAGACGGCATGATAGAAAGGACCAAGGCATTTGGCTCATCTGTAACAAATTGTTTAGGGCGTGAGAAAGTTGAATGGAAGTTTTCATTAAGACAATGGGTGGGATATGGGATACAGTCGATTTTATGGTAAGGATTTCTTGGTTATATATACCAAACTTTGGGTTAAATATTTGACAAAGCCACACCTGAAGGTGTGGAATGAAGATACAATTTTGCCTTTGATTTGTTGACTCAAGGCAGCTGGATAATAAACTTCAAAAGGCCCGTCATTTGCACACACACACACACACACACACACACTTATTTTATAAAATATCAACAGCTGATGTGGACACGGCCAAACTTTTGCCTGTCAAATATTCTGACAAGCGCCTTCATTCTATACAAAAAAAAAAAAAAGTAACAAATTGTACCAGATTTTTAAGCTATCCTCCTCCTGCTTTCTTCTCCATTCACCAAACTCTGGGTTTGCGCTTCATTTGCCATCATCGTCAATAATACGACATAAGTATACAATTTTCGTTGCTGGGGGTAACTTTTTTTCTTCATCGCCTGCTGCTTTTTATGTGAATTTCAGCAAGTTTTTGCTCTACTCTCGTGTATTTTATATATATTTTTTGATTTTACGTCATAAATTGCTTCAGCATTTTGTTGCCTCTATTTGGCCATTTATTTGTGTTTTTGTTTATTGTTCTGATTATGATGCTATTTTTTGACACTCGATAAAGTCAATAAGCAGAAGTATGATGATGATGAAGCAGGAAGCAGGCTAAAGTGATGGCTTTTTTGGCCCTGTTTAACTGTTCATTCGATTCATAAATCAATTTATTTTATATATTTTTTATATGCTTTTATACACTTTTTCAGTGGCCGGCCATCATTAACCAATTAAAGTGGAATTGCGGTTACGCCAATTGATATTGATGGTGAGTGAGTGGACTTTTGATAGAATTTTACATATTTTTTTTTTTATAAATTTACAAATTAATTTAATTATCTGCTGGATGAGTAAAAAATTATTTGGACTGAAGTCTTTGGTATTATTTTGAAAATGATTGCCAATATCGCGTATACAAATCATTTTCTCGAATTGAAGAAATTTCTCAGTGATCAGTTAAAAGAAAAAAGTGAAAAGAATAATTTGAGTAAGAAAGCTCTTACAAAAAAATCATTCGCTCTTGAATTGTTGACAATTTTGTACTTAAAATCAAGCAATGGTGATAAATAAATTTGCTTTTGACACTGCTCCCAAATTCCATTGCACTAAAACTTGAAAATGGCAACAAAATTATAGCCTGAACTATTTCGTAATCCTTATCTCCCTCCCCCCCCATCATTGGATTACACAGATGCTCCAAATTTAATGCAGTTTGTTGAACTTTTGTACTCCTAAAGCCAACTGCTAACAAAAATAGGGGGATGAAAAAAAAGACTGCCAAGCCAATGAGTCGAATGATTTGACCAATTCGAATGCCCATAGAGTAGCTCTCCGAAAAGATGCTACGTAATAATTCACTTTTGGCTAAAGGAGGTGTCTGTGTGTGTGTGTGTGTGTGTCCGTTCAGGAAGTAAAACGTTGAGGCAAAAAAAAATAAAGGATTAAATATTCAACACAAGTCGAGTCCAGGAAAAGCTTTAGCTCAGTCCGCTGTTGAAGTTGAATACATGTCTGCCACGTAAAGGCAACAACAATGAGTGGAGCCCAGAACTTCGCCTTAAATGCGCTCATGTGCAAAAATGCCATTGTTTTGGATTTGGTCGTAAACAAAGCGGCGAACCTAAAAACAAAAAAGGGAACCGAGCACACAACTTTTTGCTGCTGTTAAAAACTAGGCGAAAAGGTAAGAAACAAAAATGGTCGTTTGCTAAAGTGAAAAGTAAAACCAGAAACTTACTACCTACAACAATAAGTGTGAATTGAGTTTTTCTATGTGGAAAGTATGGACTCGACTTGGCGGTTACTCCTTAAACTTGTTTAGATTCGATGCTAGATAAGGCGTTTCATATATAAGTGAGTTTAAGTGAAAGGACCAGGCAATCAAGGATATTTCGATTTTGAGGGAAATTAAAGTAAATTAATAGTCAAATGCCTCATGCAAAAATGGGCATGATTAATGCATACCAAGAAACTGGTCATAGTGTTAATAAAATATCAAAATTTCTTAAACAATCCCTCAAATAATGGAAAAAAGCTCAGTTCTGGGCGTAATCCAAAACTTTCTGATCGAGATAAGCGTCAAATTTTACAGAATGCGAGCAATTTAACAGAGTTTTGCAGACAACAGCCTACTCTAAATAGCACACCAACGATCAAAACGGTAGTAGTAGTGATCCCTCAGTCGGATCCAATCCAAAAGGTCCAATATTGATTTCAGCTCAATATTCGTATTTGATTTGATCACGAAGTCGGCTTGGTGATTAAATTGAGCTCGATACTCGAACTACATCCAATCCGAAAAATGATTGCATCAAAAATGACATGAGATTGACTTTAGCTCGATGTTTCAACTCATTTTGACCCCAAAAAAGCAATTCACAAGAACTCCAGACTACTTTTTTAACGACCTTTTTGAAACCAGCAAGTTCTAGCCGGCTCGAGGTCATAAGTTTGCCTTCAACTGTAATAACAGGACACAAACAACATTACAATGGAGGCTGGTCGCTATTGAAGTCTCTTCAATAGACTTGACCCATCAACTACAATTCAGCAGCTACCTTCTCATGCTGGAAGTGATATAACTGGTAGGGAATTTTAAGGCAACGGTTAGAGCAAAAAACCCACACCACCAATAACTGCTGCCTGAGAGAGCTTTTCACATTCAGTTTCGAACTTGCTCACAGTTTCTTTTCGCTCTTTCGCTTTGACAGTGGGATTCCGTACTTACTTCAATCTCGAGTCAGGATCATTTGATTTTCAAGTAGGGATCCATACTTGAAATAAGCGTTTTTGGATTGATCCAAGCCTTTTGGGATTGTTTCAATCCTATCGTGCTTGAATCAAGTGAATCTAGTACGACTCGTACTTGAAATTTCAATCCGAAAGTCGATATCCAATTAATTTTTTTGGACTTGATTTTAGCTCGCCTTTTGTTTTCTGTGTAGAGTTTCTTTTTATGTTCCAGGTATGATTTCCCCATGGTGGTTAGTACAAATATGGATTCTATAGTACTGTAGACTGTAGAAACTGACGGACGGACGGACATGGCTATATCAACTCAGCTCGTCATGCTGATCAAGAATATATATACCTTATGTGGTCGGAGATGCTTCCTTCTATGCGTCCACAAGCTTGGAAAGCATCCAAAGTTGTCGCAATCAGAAAATAATCAAATAAGCCTCCTGAGGCCCCTTCTTCGTACCGGCCTATTAGCCTTCTGTCTGCAGTCAGCAAAATATTAGAAAAGATCATCAAAGAAAAGATTTCATCCTTTGTCGATAATACAGATCTATTCCCTAATGAACATTTCGGATTCCGTAGGGAACACAGCACAATTCATCCGCTAGTCCGAATCAAAAAAATTGTCAAACAGAACTTTAATATGAAGAAGTCCACCGGGATGGTTCTGATGGATATAAAATCTGCTTTTGACTCCGTATGGCACAACGGTCTCGTCTTCAAGATGTCAGCTCTTAACTTTCCGACCGAACTTATTAAAATATAACAAAGTTTTCTCAAGTTTTCCCTTCAATCCTTTTTCACAAGATGGAAAATTCTGGTTAACATAGATAAAACCCAAGCCATATACTTCACCAGAAAAAGATTGCCCAGATATCTACCAAATGGCCAACTAGATCTGGATGGAACTGATATTCCCTGGGACAAAAAGGTTCGCTACCTAGGAGTTATCTTAGACCCAAAAGTAAACTTCAAGGACCATGTTGGGTACACCATTGATAAAATCAACACTGTTACCAGAACTCTATATCCCTTCATCAATAGAAACTCAAGGTTATCCATTGAAAATAAGTTATACTTGTTCAGATCGATATTTCAGGCGGTAATGTTCTATGGAGCCCCAGTTTGGTCTGATGTTGCCAAATGTCATATTAAGAGTTTACAAACTACTCAAAACAAGCTATTAAAAATGATTTTCAATCTCCCATGGCATCATCCTTCCTCCGATTTGCACCATAAAGCCAATGTAGAAATGATAGCAGACAGACTAAGCCGACTGACAGATAACTTCAATGATAGATGTAGATATTCAACCTATAGTTTTTGTCTCATGGGGTTTTTTTTTTTCATTTTTCCCTACAATGTTATATAAATTAATCAAGTTTAAAACAATAATACATATTCACATCAAAGTATAATAGGTCCATAGACTCAAACTCTTAAGAAATGTGTGATATATATTAGAAGCAAAAACTTATCATTACAAACCGATGCAATAAATTGAATTGAATATATATACCTTATGTGGTCTGAAATGCTTCCTTCTATGCGTTACAAACCTCTGGACCATTTTAATATACCCTCTACAAGGGTTTAAAAAGAGTGTGTGTCATGGTATGCTCTGAATTCACAACTTGACCTCATGGCAGCCACTCTTCAATTAAAATACAATTCAAATTTGCTCTCCACTTTTTACCCCCACTTCCCTCGCACTCTCCGCTGTTCCCCCACTGTACCAACAAGATACTTTACTCAAAATTATTGTCGACATGGGAAAACACGGTGGTTAGAGGGAGTCGGACATAGTCACAAAAATAACTCAGAGAGCCAAAATGACAGCGAACAGCCGACAAATATCTGAGTGAAAAGTTGTCGACGCAGCAAATTGTGCTTCTATGTTAAATTTTCTTTGACCATTGGACCCTGGTGTGGTCTGTTCTAAAGGTCGTTAAAACATACGCAAATGTAAAAAAAGATAGGCACTGCGATGTTGATGAAACTAAAATTAATTTCATTTATAGCAACAAAAACCCCGGCTTGAATACAATTCTGCACTCAGACTTATTGGTCATTGTGTTAGCAATGGGGAGGAAATCTCTCTCACTAACACATGTTCAGTCAGATCGAAGCTGGTTCATAGCGCTTTATTTTCGCACCACCACATTACTTTCACTTTTTGGCCTCTCTCTCTCGTTGCCCAACGCTGCTCTACAACAGATCCGGCCAGCCATAGCTACCAGGAGCCGAAGTCAGTAGTGTTTTTACGCAAATGCGAGCCGAACTCTTGATTGTGTGAATCGGTGAACACTGAAATGAAGGAAAACGGCTGTAGTCTGGATAGAGCTCTCTTGCTCTTCATTTGGCCGGTAGTGCTCTACACGCATACCTAATTTGTGTGAGTGTGCGTCGTTCGCTCTCAGGCTCAGTCTCTCTCGCGTTCTTAGCAAAAGCGCTTAGTCCACAACATGGTGAATGCTAGAAGCGAACGGCAATACAAAAATCAGAGACTAACATATGTGCTGCCGTCTCTTTCTACTTCACAGGCATTTCTATCTACTGGCCATTTTTTTGACATTTTCACGCACTTCAGTCAGTCGGGCCTAGAGATTTATAAGTATAGATAAGTGGCCGGCAAAACACACATTCACATTTTGGCGTTGCGTGTGTGTCTTCAGATACGCGAGAGCGCGCTAATTTAGCACATCTTTTTTGTTGCAAAAGAGAGCAGTATAAGCTCGTATACTGTCGGTGTCTCGACGTCGCTGCCGCAGAGCCCTGTGCAATACACTGGAGACTGAGACGTGCCGGACTCTGGTATAGATAGATAAAATATCGATTCTATCGCCAAAAGAATTATAAAATCGGCATATCACAAATCGTCACAGAAACATATCGATGTCTCGATATTAAACAAATATCTTAGTCGAACCTGTTCTATTTTTGTAGCCTTCAAATTTGCATCGGTTTTTGCCGAGTTGATCTTTCTAACAGCAAATCGATCGCAATGTATACCAGAAAAATATGCTGTTATCACCCTAGTTACCCCTCTGAGTATAGGGTATGTATGCCAAAAGGAAAGCAGCTACAACAAAAGCGACAGCAGCACTTGAGAAATCATCTACACACACACATACACACACATAGAAAAGAGAGAAGATGGACGCTTTGAGGGAATGCCAGATCCTTTCGTTTTTTTTTTCCTCTCCGTTTTTTCTTAAGTGTAAAAGTGCTATTGGGTTTTTGGGGCTGGCTTTTGCTTTCGACATGCGTAGAGGTACTGAGCAGTGGGAAGGGAACCAGAAGTGCCATCTCGAATGCAGACTAAGGCAAATGGCGTCACATGCTAAAAACCCCCAGCAGCTACTGCAACAACAACAACAACAACAACAACAACAACAACCGCAACAATGTAGAAACTGTTGGCTTGCAATTTCATTGCAAAAACTTTTGAAATGTTTTTTAGGAGGCGTTGAGGAGAGAGCTGCAGAGGAGACGATGACAAGTCATAAAATACACAACACAACCAGGCAAACAGTAGACCAAAAGAACACGCAGGAGTACAGTTGGTACAGTTGAGTGCACAAAATGCCGCAAAATGGTTGACGTCTTGTTGCTGCTGCTGCTGCTCCTCCTCGTTTCCGGTTGCCATTGCATTGGCAATTTTTGGCATCTGCTGTCACCACACATACACGAAATGCAATTACAGGGCAACAATTTTGCCTGCACATTGAAAACATTTTAATAAAATTGCATTTACCTCAGCAGAAAACAGAAATGCCTTCCCTTCCCCCATACGGCAAAACAAACACACACAGAGTCAAAAGACGAAGTGAAAGAACAATGCTAACCATTAATAATACCAAATGGACGACTACAAATTGACCATTGAAAAGCTTTTTCCCGTGACCCGGTCGAGCCCACGTTTCTGGGGGAAAATGGCTTATAAATTATTACACAAAAGAAGCGGAAAAGTATTTTTTTTTTGCTCACTTTCACAGCGAGCACTTAATAAATTGGCCATAAAAACCAGACAAAAATTTTTGGGCGACAAATATGAAAACAAGTGGAAATTCTCAACTAGGAAAAGTGACATATTTTTAGAATTTTAAGCAAAGTTCCGAGTTTATAAACTCGGAACCTTTAAAGTTGGAGGAGTTATTCAACAAACTCCTAGAAATCGGGAGGTTCGAACCAGCGAAACTTTAACTTTCGTAACGAAACGTAAGAACTTCTGATTTTACCACTAATCGTTAGACAACGATTTTGTGAAGACCCGTTGAGTTATGTGCTCATTGGTCCTTCGGCTTCTGGTGTCAGAAACCACACTTTTTATAGCTGAAGCCAAGCGTTCCGTTGGCATGGAGCTTCCCGGTATAATAAAATGTGACAATGCCAAGTCAAAAAGCACTGGCAATGCATCTTTCTCTTCCATACAGAACTTAATAGGGTACCGTCCCAGCATAAACAACGGTAAATTAAAATTCCCACAAATTACAAGAAGTCAATATCATTTATAAATACACATTTATACATACAAAAGGTCTGTGCATCAACTTTAATAAAAATAACTTTTAAACATTTTGCTTTACATGTCCAGAGCACAAGAAACAGTTATTTGCAACAGTGTGAGCGAACCCTAAAACAAAAATATCACTGAAAAATATCCAAGGCTGCAAGTCGGTCCGTAACCGAACCCCTGAGAACCGGTTCGGTTTGGGTTTTTTGGGGTTCGCGAATCGGACCATGAACCAGGCACTCTATATTTTTGACTCCTCGAACCTGAACCCGAACCGGACCACTTTATAGAAAAATGAGGTTTAGCTCACCAATTTAATTCATTTATTCAACGATACATCCAGGGAAATGTAGATATTATAGATTTTACAATAGATTTTACTATAAACGATTACATTTCTAACTAAGCGTGAATGATTTTTGATGTAAAGTGACAAGATAAAGTAAAGACCATCACCCCTTGTGATTCACCGTAGTAATTGTTTCGGTAAGCCAGTTGTTTTGTTTTTAAGTGTCAAAACTTAAAAGTCTACAACAAGCATTGACTTGGCCTTTCTTGAACCAGAATGCATCACGAGCATGAAAAAATGTTAACTCATAAAACTTTAGGCATGGTCCATGATGCACTCGATGAAGTAATGGACGTGCTTTTGAAGGATCTATATGCAATTACCATGTTTTGTGTACCCAAGTCAGTCAACTAGTGAACCAACGCGCTGCCATTTTCGAATGATGTTCGCTTTTCCAAATGCTCCATGTTACAGAGAGTCGGTTTCGCTTCGATTGTCAATTTGTTCCGCGATAACAAGTGCTTTCTGTCGTCTGTATTTCGACCCCAAATGGGTCTTAAGGGGGGATTCTCCATACGGAAGCTGTTTTTATGACCTTTTTTTAAAAAAAATCTCATTTGAAAACGCAAAGAGTTTTTCCAATTTTGTTTTTTTTTTTATTGTGTTATAACCAGATTAAAGTAAACAAAAAATTGTTCAAAAAGTTCTCGGCCGTCAAAGTGGCGGCCACCATTTCTCGTCTCCAGGTTGTCTAAAATGAAAAGTAAAAACGGGGCTATAATCAGTATAGATGTCATTCTGGTCTGAACCTCGATAAAAATTTTGTGATTTATTTTGACAAAATGGCGGCTATTGAAAAATGAAAATTCGATTTAGGGTCCTTTTTTCCCTTTTGTTAAGGGCCTCCATGTTGTCAAAAAACTTTTTCTATTAGATGGTCCGAGGCGGGATCGAACCCACAACCTCCCGCACCTGCAGCCACACATACTACTGGTACGCCACACCCGTCGTGTGTTTTTATATACATTGACTTTAAATCTCAAAAAGATCGGCCAACTTTTTCATATAGCTCCCTTATAAAACTAGTTTAGAAAAATAAACAAATTAATTGACACATTTCTACCAGAATTTTAAAAACGATTTCAACAATTTTTTAATGTTTTTTACAATTTGAACCAAATCTCGACTTAATAATGTTAGGTGGAGTCAAGCAATTATCAAAATGGTTTTTTTTTTATTGAATGCTTAATATCTTAAGAATATTGCGTTAAATTGTCAAAATCAATTGGAGCAAAATTGACGAATCGGATTTTAAACCCTACCCGACCCGAGCGCGCTATTCTTACCTGGCAGATGTTTCGTGTAAGTGTTTCGCTCTATTTACACATATACGAGCCGAACGCATGCCGAAGCTGAGGACAAGAGAGCAAAAAGCCTTTCAGTCGGAGGCTTCACGCAAAACAACAATGAGAGTTTCAACCAACTTATTTGGAAAATCTCACCAAAGCACTTGAGTGGAACCTCTGTCAGCGTTGAAATTGCAGCTTAAGTGGCAGCCAGTGTCTTCAATGAAGGTTCTTTTACTTAACTAACCTTCATGCAAGACATGGGAGTTAGTGGTGGATCAAGTGCTCATACTCCACCGATCATGGTCCTTTATGGACCTGACATTGATGATTCAGTGTGAGGTAAACCGATAAAATTTGCTTATGAACGTTTTATACCAGATTTTGTAGTGTTCAAATCTTTAAAGCGTTTTCCCCATAACCCCAACTCACGACTTCAAAACTACTGCACCGATCCTTTTGAAATTTTGAACACTATTTCTGTACATAATTTACGAGTTAACTCTGGAGAGTTCGCGTTTTTCCCTTCAAAGTGTTCCAAAAAAAAGTACAAAATTGAAATTTCGAAAAAACCTCCCAGCGTTACCTGGAGAAAACTATTATCTAACGAATGAACTTTGATTTTTTGATTTCAAATGATCCAGCACCAACTTATGAGGGGCACCGCAATTCTACTTTTTTTTCGAGACACGTCCGAATAATTGCTGCCATTGCCGTATTTTTTTAATATTTCTTTGTGAAAATTTTACACAATATTCTTTGAATTATTTATTAAAAAAGTTTTGAGCCGGCCAGCTTAGAATTTCACTCTTGAATCAAGAGCATTCATTCTCAAAAGTACGGTAAGAGTGAAAATTCTTGATCCAAGAGCGAAATTCTTGATTCAAAAGTGAATTTTTGATCCCGAAATTCCTGATTCAAGAGTTTCAACTCTTGATCCAAGTTTGAATAATTCTTGATTCAAAAGTTTCAGTACTTGATCCAAAAATAAAAAACTTTAAAAGAATATTTGAGTTGGGGGTGTGAGAGACACGACCGACCCGACCCGACCGACGCGTGGGGTCCCGTCTCCCTCCCCCCTCCCACTCACCATTATCAACCCAACCAACCCCAACACGCACTCAAACTTTGTTTTAAACTGTGATTGATTTTTAGATAACAACATAATTTTTTATTTTTTTTTGTTTTTATGTATGTGGGGTTTGGTGACCTGTTTTTGATTTTAGTCAATGTTACAACTGGCTAGCTCAAGGTCTTTTTTGGTTGATTATAAGCCTTTTTATAACCAACACAAACCAACAGATTAATTAACAACATTTTGGAATAGCAATTGGGTATGTCCGTACAACGATCGCTGTTTCGAGAATAACCAAATTCTCTCATCAGCGGACTTGTTTTGCTGTTCACACTTCAACCAAACAACCAGTTAGTATTTATACTCTAAAAAGGGGCGAATAAAGACATAGGAATTACACTATTATAAATTCGCAGCCCGAATTTCGGCTATGGTTTTTTTGTTTGAAGATGTTTGTTTACCAATTTGTTGCAATTAATTCTGTTTTTACTTACTTTTCTGGGACTTGAACTCGGTACCTAGAAAGACTGAAACACACACAAGGCGACGGGCAGCTTAGCGAACTCAGCTATCTTCCATAAGCTAAAAGACGCAACGAAATCACACTTATAAATAAACGCAGTTGCCTTTCGTACGCATCGTACAGCAACAAACTGCGCATGCTCTCTCTCTCTCTGCGAGAACGAATCCAACGCTATTCTCTCAACGACAAAGTGCGCATGCGCCCTCTCTCTCTGCGAGAGCGACTCCAACGCTAGTCTCTCAAAGTTAAGTTGCCCTCACTCCCCTTGCCTATAAAAAACCAAATTGAGAACGTTTAGAAAGAATTTATCTCGATTTCAAAAGCGAAATTCTTAAATATTCAAGAACGACTAATTTTTGTTTTTGTTGAAATTGTATAACTCTATTTCATAGTAAGCAACATATGATCTGTCTAGCAACACAGAATAACATTATAAGAGAGTAGGGAGCCATCTCTGTTATCTAAGCCGCTCTCACTCTCACTAGACTTAAGCAGTTGCATTGTTATAATTACGTTCAGTTCTTCTATACACATTAAACCATTAACTTGCACACGCTGCGTTGTTCTTTGCGGTCGGGTTATCTACTCCTACACGTGGATATTCCAACAGTTTTCAGGAGCGTTCGTACTCAAATTATTCGTTCTAGTTTTTTCTTAGTGCTTCAAAGTTTTTTCTTGCGTGTTTTTCAAACGAAATCATTTATTGCCAATGCGACAAAATCCATGTCGTCTCCAGTGACGATCTTATAAACGTCTTTTGAAGCACCGCAACGGTATTTTTTCAGCATTTCTATGCACCACACTAGTAATTTTTTGAGCTATTGTCGAACTATGCGGAATCCACCGCGAAAAAACTTTTTTTACGGCAAGGTGTTCATGAAAAAACTTACATATGCTGGTGGAACTTATGTTTAGGGATGCCTCACAATCTTACGGTATGTCACATGACGATCTTGCATTATTAGTTCGATGTTTTCTGGCACAACGACCAATTTGGGAAGACCTTAAGGGACTTCGTCGCTCTATACTAGCGATATACAGTGAATATTTGATGGTGTTTTATTGCCATACAAAGAACTAAATTCATCGACACACTCTTGTTGAGTTAATCCACGTCAAAGGTGGTGAAAAATAGTCCAACGATTTTAGTCCTCGATTTTTTCAACTCACTGTAAACAACACAAATAGCGCTCGTACCTGAAAACGTAGTGAGACTGTTTATGCTTAAAAAGAGTCAATCTTTTTTTTGGTATTACCACATTTTAGCTTTGGACATTAGTGTGACCAGTTCCCAAGTCCTTCAATTTCTTCAACAAAATTTGTTTATATTACGCAAGAGCTTTAAATTAATGTTCAAATATTTGAGCTAAAAGTTTCGTTCGTTTTAGCTTTGTGACTTTATTTGAGGGCCCTTTGTGTATTGAATTGAACATTGTTGTTCATCCTTTTTTTTTTTCTTGTTTGTTGTTGTTATCCATATACTTGATTAATTGCCAATCATAAATATAGAAAAACAACTGACCTTTTGCTGTTTGTCTTCGACATTGATTGAGGTAGGCAAATAAATTTAAAAAAAAATAAAAAGGAAAACGATTTCATTTTCTATTTTTCTTTGGCATATGTTCATATAAGGCGGCATTGGAAATAAATATTTTATGCCAGTTTTGCTGTTTAGCAAAAATACAAAATGGCTGCCGGGCCACCATTCTGCCATTTGGCCATATTTCATTTCCGTTTGTCGTTTGGCTTTGTTTGTTTTGCACGTTGTTGCTGCTGCCGCTGCTGCTTCTGCTATTGTGGCGCATTTGGCGAATACTCAATTATTTATGCATGTCACGTCATTTTGAACAAAACCATGAGTCGGGTAAAAGCGAAAGAAATTTTCGCTAAAATGGCCAAAAATAAAAGAAAGAATAAATTCAAATGTCACCATGGTAAAGCATTTTGGCATATTTGGTTGCTAGGTAGAAAAACAGGCGAAAAGAAGCTGTTTATTAGATTTGCTTTCGGTGTGTGTTAAAGAAATTAAATTGTTATTGTTCTACATGACATTTTTTTTTTTGAAGCAGCAACTTTTTTTTAAAATATAAACACAATTTAAATAAAACAAAATTCAATCACATAAAACTCGCCTGGTTGACTTCAGTGAAGCGTTAAATTGAATTGTTGTCACCACTTCCTCCCTTCTCCTCTCACTGTTATTTTTCTATATTATTTTTATGGCCATGCAAATAGATCCAAAGTCATAAATTGCTCAATATTGTGGGTCCTTTAAACGGTCACCCTGCCAACCAGGCCACGTGCCTTACACACACAGACTTATCTTTTGCTCTGCTTTTAGAATTTTCAATAAGAAAGGATTAAGTTTTAAAGCAAACTACAAACGACTCTGGACAAGCTGAGGCCCAATAAAAAGCAAAGATCCCATATCTATGTACCCCCCACCCCCCGCCCCCCCACATCTCCCCGCCTGGGTATAAGTGTTATTTTCAACTGCCAGCTGTGATTTTATATGAAAAAGAAAAAGAAAAAAAAGTTTCATGTTACCAAAAACTGCTGTTGGCTCTGCAGCTTAACCCCCTTTTTTGGTTGCTTACTCGAATTTTTCTTACACTTTGTAAGTGTGGGGCTATAAATTTCCTTATCACATTGTTCGACCCACCCAATATGCCCTTAAATTTCCGCCTGGACCAAGTTTTTTGTCAGTAATAAACTTTCAACTTCAAGCTAAAAAAAAAAATAAGAAAAATAAACTCAACCCGGCTGGGGCAAGTAAACAAAAATTTGTATGTACAAAACAGCAACTGGCTTTTCTTTTTTTCTTTCGGCTTTCACATGAGCACAACCAAAAATTGTTAACGGCACTTAACTTTCGCACTTTGTCAGCTGAAATTAATATGTCTAAGCAACGAGTACACTTCATGTAATTTTCATAAAACCAAAATGGAAATTTTTCAAGTGCCCGCTCCAACCAATTGAGAATTCTGAATTTACATTAAGCAGCTTGAGAGTTTTACTTTTAAGGCAACATAATTTGATTAGCCAAGTTGGTCATTAAGCTTCGGCAAAAGCAGAGTCGAAGTAATGTTTTAAGTGCACTAAGAACTCAAGTGTATGATAACTTAAAAGATTAAGGAAAATTTGTTTGAAAAATTGAAAAAATTATCTATAATTATCAAAGCGGAACACTTTGGCAACTCACATGCATACGAGGCGAATGATTGGACGTCCAAAAAAAAAACCAATTTCTGTTTATGAGCTTAATCATTTAAAAAACAAGAAAGAAAGTCGGTCAAGCCCGACTATAACATACTCTGTACCCCCAAAGTGTGTGTATATATCTGATCAATTTAAGTTAGAGTATACACAAAATAGCAAAAAAGCCATAAAGTGTGTCAAGTGTGCTGCCAATCGCCGTTGCAGCCAGTGCGACCCATCATTATTTGTTGCCTTCCTTATAAGTCAAATATCGTTCATGCAATCTTTATCATTTCTTCGGCAAATCGATCTCCATCTAGCTACAAAATTGTGGGAGATATGACAAGTCAAACCTCTATCTCTTACCATCTCTGACATCTGTTTGTTCATATGGCCGGACAGACAGACGAACAGAAGAATATGGTTATATCTACTCGGCTGTTGATGCTGATCAAAAATAGGGTCCCTGTTACATACTTTTGCACAAACTTAATATACTCTGTGTACCTTTGATACAGAGTTTAGCTATTCTACTAAGTCTGCCTGATGGTGTGGAATTTGTAGCCGCAAAGGTTTCTTTTCTCTCCTTTTCGTTATATATTACTTGCTCCTATATCCCTCCTTCTTCCGATATACAAGTTTATATGTACCATATATCTTGTTGAGAGAGACATTGACTCATTGGTTGTTGTAGATGATTTCAACTTACCAAACATCGCCTGGTCATATCTAAATGAGTCAAGCTATCTTGTGCCATCAACACAGCATGACTTTTTAGATCATCTGTTTGATATGTCCTTGTCTCAGTTAAATTCAATTCCAAACGATCTTAATAAATTGCTGGATCTTGTCTTTGTCGCTGACAGTACTAATGCTGTAGTCTCTAGATCCGTCCCTCAATCACTGCCCGAAGATATTTACCATCCTACGCTTGAAATCTCTCTTTCAGTTTCTGAAACTACTTCATCAACCTGTAAAATTGCTAATAAACCTCGTCGTTGTTTTCTTAAAGGAAACTTTACATTATTAAATCAACTTATTTGTGCAACAGACTGATCTCCTTTGTTCAATGCGGTTGATTTAGACTTTGCTTTTGCCTTTTTCTACGAATCCATTAATTCTCTCTTAGATATCTGTGTTCCTAATAGCGTAGCTTCTCCCGCGTCACTTAATCCTCCTTGGTACTGCCCTAGACTTTCTAATTTGAAAAATATTAAGTCTAGATGCTTCAAAAAGTATAAACGAACTGGTTCGGCTGTAGATTTTTCTAAATATTTAATAGCTAAATCCAACTTTACACTTCTTAACTGTAAGTGGTAAAAGAATTATCTTGCCCGGTGCAAAATTCAATTCGCAGAGGACCCTAAACAATTCTATAGCTTTGTGAACTCTAAGCGTAGATCTTCATCATTACCTTCGTCTTTTTTTCTTGGTGACCAAAAGGCTAGCAGACTTTTTATACTCTGTACCGAAGGTACATAGAGTATATTAAGTTTGTGCAAAAGTATGTAACAGGGAGAAGGAATCGTTTCCGACCCTATAAAGTATATATATTCTTGATCAGCATCAACAGCCGATTCGATATAGCCATGTCCGTCTGTCCGTCCGTCCGTCCGTCCGTCTGTCCGTCTGTCCGTCCGTATGAACGAAGAGATCTCAGAGATGGTAAGAGATAGAGGTTTGACATGTATGGGACATATATTTGTTATACTTGCAGGCAGATCAAGTTTATTTTCAATTTTTGCCACGCCCCCTCCCGCCCCCGCAATTTGGAAAAAACGTCATATCTCCTACAGTTTTGAAGATAGATCGTTCGTACCTTCTAGAGATACCTTGAAAACAAAATTATTTATCGATTGCTGAAGGAATGATAAAGATCGGATGAACGATACTCAAGTTATGAGCAAAAAACGGCCAGTAAACACCCCCACCCATCACCACAGCATTCTATTGAACGGCAATCTTAATGGAGAGAGAGAGAGAGAGAGAGTGAAACTTAGAGATGAGCGCGTATAACTCGTGAGCAAATGCGAGCTGCGACGTTAAGGGTACAGAGTATGTTATAGTCGGGCTTGACCGACTTTCTTTCTTGTTTTTTAATCAACTTATTCCTCTATCCACTTTACTAACACTTCTTATCCTTATAAAATTTAATCTTCTAACTCGATTAGTGAAAGCTCCCTACTTTCGCATTTGAAATCTTTAAAATCCTCATACTACTCCCCTGGCCCTGACAACATTCCTAATTGTGTTCTCAAAGAGTGCTGTAGTTCTTTATGCAAACCTTTGCTTAAGATTTTCAATCTATCACTCGATTCTTCAGTCTTTCCAACTCTTTGGTAAGAGTCCTATATTATTCCTCTTTATAAAAAAAATGGAAAATCTGATATTTCCAATTACAGAGGCATAGCTAAGCTCTTCGCTATTCCTAAATTATTTGCAGCATTGTTGCAAATCGATTTTATCACCTTTCCAGCATGGGTTTATTAAGCGTCGGTCAACTATGACCAATTTGCTTGAATTTACTTCATTGGTTAATGATGGTTTCCTTAAGAAAAAGCAAGCCGATGTCATTTACACCGACTTTAGTAAGGCTTTAGTAAGGCTGGCTGGACGGGCAAATAAAATTCCCCCCCCCCACCGTGTCGGAGTCGTTATTAGTTTATTTTGTAATTTTATTAGATTTTCTTTGATTGGCTTCATTAGCTCATAAAAATTTTTGTAACGTATATACATTTTTGTTGACAACCTTTTTTTTTTGTTAACTTTAAATAAAAAAAAACTCAAGCCCGACTGTATTACCTGCTGTAGCAGCGCTGCTGCTGCGCTGTGGCAGCCAACGTTCTTTTAGTTATTACTTGACCAATAGATGGCTCCACTACATGATTTCCAAAACTGACCAATAGATGACGCCACTACTTTGACCACTTCAAAACTGATCAATAGATGGCTCCACTACTGTGGCGCTGCAGTAGCGAACATTCTTTTGGTCATAACTTAATTATAGTTCATCCGATCTTTATCATTCTTTCGGCAAATCGATAAATAATCTTGAAATCTTTAGAAGATGTAAACCATCTATCCGAAACTGTGCGAGATATAAAGTTGTTTCCAAATTGCGAAGTGGCCACGCCCCCAAAATAGAAAAGAGACTTGATCTGCCTGCAAGTATAAGAAGTATATATGTCCAATGCTTGTCAAACTTTTATATCTTACCATCTCTGAGAACTCTTCGTTCATACGGAAGGCTGTTGATGCTGATCAGGAATATATATACTTTATATGGTCGGAAATGATTCCTTCTCCCTGTTACATGATTTTGCACAAATTTAATATACTCTGTCCCAGCAAGCCAAGATCGGAGCACGCCCATTTATGTGTTTAAAAAGAGCAGTCCTTATGAGCGTTTTTGGAGTAAATACATAAATTTGAGTGTTTTCGGAGCACATTCAGTGATCTCTAAGCACGGGCTCATAAAAAGCACTTATATCTGAGCATTTTCGGAGTTGCACTCCAATATGCGTCTGACAAGAGCCTTCGAGTAGGCGATTCAGTAGCCCTTCAAGTGCATAGAAAAGTAACTTTTATGTGCCATTTATGAGGTTGTTATATGCTTCATTGGTAGGGTGAAAGCCCTTATATCTGTGTCAGAAAATAGTCCGATTAATCGCGAGCATTTTCATAGAAAAAAACGCTCATTCCGGACTCTTTTTTGTGCACATTATGACGGTGAATGCTCGTAAAAAAGTGTCAGAAAAGTTTCCGAAAACGCACATATCGCTTGCTGGGGTGTAGCTTTGGTACAGAGTATAATAAACAAAACTTTGTTTTAAGTATACACTGCAAAACTCAAATGTCATTTCGTTTCCCTTTTTCATCGTGTCCGTGGGTGACTGTTTTTTTTCTGACAGCCTCCAAAAAAAATATGCAAAACCTACACGAAAATGTAGGATTTCAACATGTTTCGACCGGAATTTTCAACCCATAACGTTTGTGTAGCTTTTCTGCACGCCGCGTTTAGAGCTTTCTCATTTCAACACGTTACGTGAAGCTTTGCTGCACGCCGCGTTTCGTTTTCTCATTTCTCAGAGCAGAAGATGACCCACAAACCCCCTAACCAGCAAGTTTGGTTCTGAAAAATATCACATTAAACAAATTTATATTTTTTTTTTGACTTACTCTGCGGATGATTTGAACTTAGGGGGCACTTGGTTTGAAAAACACGCAATCAAGCATTGCGCTTGGGTGCGTAGCAGCGTAACACGAATTAAACTAGTTTCACATTTCAACATGAATAACAACCCTGCTAACATTTGCCTCGTGAGAGAACAAAAATCCGAACACGCGCATCGTAAGAGAGCAAGCCGCCGAGCGTGCTTTTTATAGAACACACGTATTCTCTCTCTCTATACGTGTGTCGGCTGCGACGCTGGCAGAATTATGAGTTCGCAACCGCAGTGACGTGTGTTTTATAAATAGCACGCTCGGCGGCTTACTCTTTCACGAAGCTAGTGTTCGGCTTTATCTTCTCTCACGAGGCATTTGTTCGTTTGCTTGTTTGCTAAACGGGTGTTAACTGCCGTTTTTTGCTCATAACTTGAGTATCTTTCATCCGATCTTTATCACTCCTTTGGCAAATCGATAAATAATTTTGATTACTAGATATCTCTAAAAAATAAAAAACAGTCTAACATCAAAACTGTGGGAGATATGACGTATTTTCCGAATTGCGGGGGCGGGAGGGGGCGTGGTAAAAATTAAAAATAATCTTGATCTGCCTGCAAGTATAAGAAATATATGTCCCATACATGTCAAACCCGTATCTCTTACCATCTCGGAGATCTCTTCGTTCATACGGACGGACGGACAGACAGACAGACAGATAGACAGACGGTCATGACTTTATCGACTCCGCTGTTGATGCTGATTAAGAATATATATACTTTATAGGGTCGGAGATGATTCCTTCTGGCTGTTACATACTTTTGCACAAACTTAATATACTCTATGTACCTTCGGTACAGAGTATAAAATTGCTTTTGCTTAATTCTCTTTTCTTCGTTTACTTTTAAAGTTACTTTATCTTTTAAGCCTGGCATGGTTCGGCTGTTTTCTAGACATTAAAATAATGTAATTATAGAAAAATAGAAATAAATAGGATTATATTCTGGACAGGGTTGCAAACCCAAAAATTTTTTCGAAACCTCCGGTTTGCAGGTTCGAACCAAATTTTAACAACGGTTAAGGCTCGGAAGTTTGAGGTTCGAGGTTTTTGGGCTTTGGTTTTGGTTCGTTTTAACCAATTTATATAAAATTACAATACAATAGTTATAAGACTGTAAGATGTCGATTATAATTGACGTAAAATTGACGCTCTTGTGCTGGATATGGACTTCCTTCATTGCTAGTGTATAAATCTTCAGTCTCTAAAAAGATTCGAACATTTATGCCAATTATCGAGCTGTCTAGCTAACTGACACAATGTTTGCGTGCATGAATGTAGATATGTATGTACAGACATATTTTTTCCATACTTACTGATTCTACAAAACATTCATTATGCTTTCTCGTATGCACTTTTATCAGTCTTTCACTCACAAAATTGAGCATCGATTTGTGTTTATTCGCCACACTTGGAACTTTTTTTTCTAAATGATTTGATCAAAAATGCATTTATTTTGCCAATTTTTGTCGCGTTGCTAGTGTTGTCAATTTAGCTATTTTTGCCACAAAATATCGTTTGTTAAAAATGCTTAAACTTAACAGAGATTAATTTAAAATAGCTAAACAATGTCCAATAATTAGCTTGAATTGCTGGCACCGGCAAAACTGATTAGTTTCCGGCTTTCAAGCTTACAAAATAGCTATATCTAGTGGGAAAATGAGCTAAATTGGCAACGCTGCCTGTGGCACACACTTCTGTTTGTATGAATGTATGTACTTTTGTTGCTGGACAATTCTGCATTAGCATGCACCGAGTTGGTTAGATTGGAGCATATGGATCCTCGCGGTTCAGTTCAGGGTTTGGTTCACAGTAAAAAAAACGAGAAGGCCACGCTAACTTCGTCTGTGCCGAAGTTTTTATACCCTTGCAAAAGCTGTTTTTGAAATGACAGAGTTTAAGAACGCTTGGATAAAAATCAAAAACTTTTTTTAACTTAAATCGATTTTCCGTCAGATGAACATTTGATTTCGACCAAATTTCGCGAATCTTTTTGAAAACATATCAAATTAACAATCGCCAAGTTTAAGAACGATAAAATTGAAAACAAAAAAGTTTTTCTCACTAAGACTCATTTTCCGACCGATAAGTCCTATGGCAGCCTGCAGATATAGTCATCTGATTTCGACCAAATTTTTCAAATTAGTTTGAAAGCGTTTAGTGTTAATAATCACCGACCTTAAGAACGATTTACTTGAAAACAAATATTTTTTTTCAGTAAGACCCATTTTCCGACCGATCGGTCCTATGGCAGCTATAAGATATAGTCTTCCGATTTTGATAAAAGTTTGCGAATCTGTTTGAAAGCATATAATATTAATAAGGGACGAGTTTGAGGACGCTAACATAGAAACCAAAAAAGTTTTTCTCAGTAAGACCCATTTTCCGACCGATCGGTCCTATGGCAGCTATAAGATATAGTCATCCGATTTTGACCAAAGTTTGCAAATCTGTTTGAAAGCTTTTAATATTAATAATGACCGTGTTTGGGAACGCTAACAATAAGAACAAAAAAGTTTTTCTCACTATAACCCATTTTTTTACCGATGGTTCCTATGGCAGCTATAAGATATAGTCATCCGATCCGGTCGGTTCCGACATATTATCAGCGTGCAGTAAAAAGAAGACTCTGTGCAAAATTTCAGCTCGATAGCTTTAAAACTGAGAGACTAGTTTGCGTAGAAACAGACGGACAGACGGACAGACAGACGGACAGACAGACGGACAGACAGACGGACAGACAGACAGACAGACAGACGGACGGACAAAGCTCAATCGACTCAGCTCGTCGCCCTGATCAAGAATATATATAGTTTATGGGGTCGGAAATGAATATTTCTATGCGTTGCAAACTTCTGGGCAAAATTATAATACCCTTTGCAAGGGTATA
>JBAMBO010001926.1:0-36092 GCA_037044535.1 Lordiphosa magnipectinata
AATATATATATAGTTTATGGGGTCGGAAATGAATATTTCTAAGCGTTGCAAACTTCGGGCCAAAATTATAATACCCTTTGCAAGGGTATAAAAACGATTTTAATCGATTCTAATCGATGTTTTTCCTAAAGGCCTGTATCCAGCACTGCGGAAAATTCCTGCCAGGAATTTGCTAATTATTTCTTGTGTGTGTGGAACATAACTAAAACAGGGTGACCATCCACCAAAAAGCTGCATGGTCACTCTGATCAGTCAGCTGTTAAGCACTTAATTATTTGAATTTAAATAAATTTAAAAAAATATATAATAATTTCCAGAGGAAGTACGTGCCACTTTATACTCGGGGTTGATAAGCCGATGGCTAAGAATTATGTGTACAACTTTATAATGTCATTCCAGTCTCCAAAGTAGTATGACATCTCGGTTGGTCGCCAATCAAATGAAGTCTTTCATGGTCGGATACAAGATTACATAAATACATTTGCATTAATATTAAGGAGTTTGTCAACTCAGTGGCCGGATCAGTACCTTGGCTTAGGTCTATGGGCGAACCTCTGGAACATAACCGATAATCGTTCAAAGAGTCAACATGATCGCTATGAGACCCCGAAAAGTTGCTCGAGTGCGACTCCTAGGATCAAAAATCGCTTGAACATAAAAGAATAGTTTCGATATATTCCATGTGTAGAAGATTTGTAGAACACACGGGATTAAAATTAATTTTTAAAAATAATCAGGACTGTTCTCGTTTCCGAATTCGATTGATCGGAATTAGTAAGAGCTGTGCTTTCCCAGAAAGGATTAAGGAATTCAGTTGAAACGTTTTGTCATCAAGAGTTTCGAATGAAGATAAATGGAAATTTTGATCTAATAGCCGAAATATACAGTCGGTTTTTGGAAGCGGGAACCTTTAAGAATTCCGATTCCGCATAATTTGATCGAAATGGGAAACGGGAACAGGCCTGAATATTCTTTATCAATAGCTGAAATTTATAACTTTTAAGAACTGCTTAGTTAATGATCCTTATCTATACTAGCTCTTAGATTAGACAGATCAAACTTAGGTGTTGAAGAGGCTCGTTCAACTGATACCTGAGTTGCTGGAACAGCAAGTATAGTTAAGGAAATCGTTTTTTTGACCTTTCCAAAATTTTAAGACATTTGTCGATGTATGAAGAGTTAGTAAACGTTCGTAAACGTTTCCTAAAAAAATCGTTTCTTCTCAAGTAAAAATTTGCCTAAATTTCTATACTACTTATTTAACTCTCTTAGCATCGCAAAGGCATTATTCTAATTTTTATCTCATAATTGCTTGAATGAGTTTACTAGATTTTACTCATGGTTAATCCAATATAATTTATCTATTAAGAAACCCGATACTATTGTTCTTTTTTTTTTGTACTTCTGCTGGTTTGAGTGCAAACATGCGTTGGGCAAATAAAAATAGCAATATATAGGCCTGCCTCTGACTGCGCGCCTGCCCGTCGTCTGCCTGCCTGCCTGCCTGCCTCTGCCAGTCCCCTGGTCTAGGGCCTGATGCACTTGCTGCCTGCTTTAATTATAGCCCAACCGCTATCTCTTAGGGCGCCTGCAAAGCGGAAGTTTGTTTAGGATATTTGGCATTGTGCTGGCATTTTATAGCAAGCTCATGCAGCTGCGCACAGCAGTCAACATTTCCATGGCAAACTCAATTCAGAATCATTGATGATGCGAATTATTCAAATTATGCCGCCTGTCTTTTGGCATGTCTGCGGTGTAAGGGTGTGGAGTGTGGTGGTTGGCATACAAATGATGTTAGAGATAGCAGCATAATCGACTATTGGAATGCACTCACCTGTCAGAATGGTAATCGGGCCCCTATGACTAGGATATGAGAAGTTAATATTTTCAGACACTTTAAAAAAGTTTTCTCTTTTTTTTATTATTTTTTTGTTTTTTTTTTGGTCAGTTTCAGTCAATTTAATCCCTTTTGATATGTTTCCTCCAGCTGTAAGAAAAAGAAAAGAAAGGAAATTTAAAATGGAGATTTTAGTTTAGTTTTGATCCCAGCCAACGACGATGACGACGAATGGCTTGCTGTAGGGCAAGTGTCGCAGACTGTTGAAATTTTAAAATCAAGTTTATGCGTAGCAAATACAGGATAAAAGGTATCCTATGAAGAACGAAACGTTTTAAGGTGGTTTTTATTTACAAAGTAAACATTTAATACCTTTTGACTCTTACCAAAAGATTGACTTGAGTTGAAATGTTTTTGAAACGTCATTGAATCTCTTCACACCAAATAGTCGTTCATACACTGCGCATCAATTCCAATTTTCTACGAAACAAAGAATCCTATGGAAAAAACTTTAAGGGCGATAACAATCGAGTGGTTTCGCAAGCAGACAGGAGAGCCATACTGAGGGAAGCATCTAAATTCGCACGACTCGTCTTCCAAAATCAAGGAAAAAACTGGCGTTCCAGCGAGCCTATCAACGGTGCAAAGGGTAATTAGGAAAGCTGCACACCTAAAGCGACAAAAACTAAAAAAAAACCACCACTCAATAACCTAAGAAGAGATATGCGGTTAAATTTTGCTCGAAAGCATATATCGAGGTCTTTTGAGTGGCATTATGTTGTCTTTTCGGATGAAAAGAAATTTAATTTGGAGGGTCCCGATGGATATAATTATTATTATCCGCCTGCACTGTTGGGTGGGCGGTGTAATGGTGTGGGGAGCTATATCCTACTATGGCACCTGCGAGTTGCAGTTTTTAACACCGCGTATGAATGCAGTTAACTACAACAGTGTTTTAAAAACAGCATTTCCCCACTTTCAAAACTTATTCGAAAATTTCAAATGGCATTTCCAGCACGTTAATGCTCCAATTTACACTGCCAGGTCCGTTAAAATGTGGAATCAAAGCCAAAAAGTTGATGTCCTTACTCGCCTGATCTAAATATCAATGAAAACGTTTGGGGATGGTTGGCTAGAAAAGTGTACGAGTCCGGAAAACAAAATAAATCAAAAACAGAGTTAATCGAAGGCATTAAACAAGCTTGGTCAACCATTTCCTTAATCTACCTAGAACAACTTTACAATTCACTTCCCAATCGAATTTACGAAGTAATTGTCAACAAAGGCGGGACCACTCATTACTGATTTTGCGTATAAAAAAACTCATTCGTTGTTCAAAAACCTATATCTATTGAAATAATCGCAAGTGGCGCTATCCTGATGATTAAATTTTCGTTACTTTTTTTGTTATACTTTTACTTAAAAATTCATTAAAATGTTATCGGAAATTTTACAGTAACCATTTTTGTTTTATTTTAAGGAGAATTTATCAGTGTTCAATGGATAAAAGTTGTTAGACTATAGCTTAATGGACTTAGATAATATTGATAATTAACGAAGAATGTTAAAAGGGGCGCTAATCTGATGACGCGCAGTGTATCATCCAATAAACCAATGAACTGGTTGAAGCGGTGAGAGGGAGTCTTCCCGAGTGTGACGTATAATCCCCGCGCTCAACATATTTACGTCAGTGACACCATTTCGAAGTATAAATTGCATCTGTGCAATTGCAAAGTGCAATTAACTCAAAGAATATTGCCAACAGAGTCACACAGTCACTCGAATGGTTGACACTGAACCTAATTTTTGGAATTACAGTAGCAAAATTACCATCCATAAAACACCATTACATGACTCAAAAGTGACAGTTTCTTAGGAATAGGATAGGAATCTATACAGATAACGAATCGATATATCATAAAATATGGCGTACAAAATTCTCTATACCCTTGATTTTATATGTTTTCATTCATTTGCTTTAATACAAATTTCGTATACACTAAAACAACCAAAAACTTTTTGTGCATAACTTCTAATTTATTGTAACTTTCAGAATAGATGTGATCTTCTACTTTCTTTATTTTGATGTAGTTGTCTGGTCCAAACTGTTCATTGCTTAATGAGTAGGCTTTTCTGATCAGATTTTTAGCCGAGTTGTTTGAGTTTTAGTTGATTAATCTGCCCGATGCCATTGGTTTAGTATACCAGTTGAATATTAGTTTTTCCTTGTCCCTTGTGATCTCTGTGTCTAGATAGGCTATTTTGTTCTTATCCTCTATTTCTACCGTGAATTGAATTCGACTGTGCTGTTTGTTTAGTACTTCTAAGATTTTCTCTTTATCCTTCGACTTTACGATGCACAATATCTCATCTACATATTTTGAAAGGTGTTTTATCTGTATGTTCATTGCGTTCAGTTTTTATACTCTGTACCGAAGGTACACAGAGTATATTAAGTTTGTGCAAAAGTAGCTAACAGGGAGAAGGAATCATTTCCGACCCTATAAAGTATATATATTCTTGATCAGCATCAACAGCCGAGTCGATATAGCCATGTCCATCTGTCCGTCTATCTGTCTGTCTGTCTGTCCGTCGTAAGATGGTAAGAGATAGAGGTTTGACATGTATGGGGCATATATTTCTTATAATTGCGACAGATCAAGTTTATTTTCAATTTTTGCCACGCCCCCGCAATTTGGAAAACGTCATATCTCCGACAGTTTCGATGATAGATGATTCGTACTTTCTAGAGATATCTAGTACTCAAAATTATTTATCGATCTGCTGAAGGAATGATAAAGATCGGATGAACGATACTCAAGTTATGAGCAAAAAACGGTCAGTTAACACCCACCACCCATCCCACCCATAACCTAAGCATTGCGTTCAGCAGAAGCAATCTTAGTGAGAGAGAGAGAGACAGAGAGAGACTTAGAGAGCGCACTGCGTTGTGCGTTGTGTGTTAACTGGCCGTTTGACTCGTGACCAAATGCGAGCTGCGACATTAAGGGTGCAGAGTATGTTATAGTCGGGCTTGACCGACTTTCTTTCTTGTTCAAATGTATCTTAAATTATATTTGCTATTGTTGGGGACAATGGGTTCCCCATTGGCATTCCAAATATTTGGTTGTAGACTGTGTCATTGTATGTTAAGTAGTTGTTCTCTATTAGGCAGAATTTCAGCAATTCCTTGAACCGTCGTTTGGGTATATCTGTGTAAATCTTTCCATGATATTGTTTATCGCAAGTGTTGTTGGGATATTGGTGAATAATGATATCACATCAAATGATACCAATATTTCGTCCTTTTCAATGTGCAGGTCGTGAAGTCTGTCCTTTAGTTGAGTTGCATTTTGTATGTTGTACTTTTCCGATGTTATGTTCCTTAAGATGTATCCTATGTGTTTTGCTACTTTATAGCAGGGGACAGTAGTTGATGCGGCTATGGGTCTAAGTGGTACGTCTTTTTTATGTATTTTGGGAAGTCCATAAATTCGTGGGGCATTGCCGTTTGAACAGTATAGAGTTTGTTTTTGTTTGTTGTCAATGTAGTTATTTTTGGCTAAGTTATTTTTCCTAATAAGCTGTGCGGTGGGATCCTTTCTCATTGTTTTATATGTGGTCCTATCTGACAGCATTCTATTCATTTTTACGCTGTATTCAGTTTTGTGCAGGGCTACTGTTTTATTTCCCTTGTCCGCTTGTGTAATTATAATTTCGTGAAGTGTTTTTTGAAATTTTTCCGTGTCTGTTCCAGTTTTTAAAATTATTTCGTCTTTTTCATTTGTCCTGTTGTTTTGTTTAAATTTAATTAGTCTCTCTGCGATCTTCTTCGCTTTGTCTTCTTGCACTGTTTGGATCAACTGTTCCAGGTCGGCGATGACATGAATGGGTGATATATTCGTCTTTGTCACAGGAAGAGCAAATTTTGGTCCTAATGATAAGAGCCATTGGGTATGCTCTGGGAATTCAATGTCTGTTTTGTTGACGAACCCAGTCTTCGTTTAACGTTAGTCCATATTCCCTGGTTTTGTCGTTTAGTGCTTTGGTTATTTTGTTGCTCGTTGTCATGTCAGTTTTGTTGCGGATTGCATGGTAGGCATTTTTCTGTTTATTTTCTAGGTCTGTGAGTTCTGTTTCATTGATCGTAGTTTTTAATTTGTGGTAGGTATGCGTCAGGTCTCGCTTCGTAATGTGTGATTTCAATATTGAGTACTTTTAGTAAAAATGTTTGACTAGTTTTTGCAGTTCTTTTTGTGTGTCGTGTAGTGTAATGTTATGTCATAGTTGTTGTTTTCCCCTGTAAATGTTTTGGTACTATTCTGAATTCCTTAGTCTCTCTCGCTGTTTTGCGAGTCGTTTCTGACACTTAAAATACGACTTAATGTACATATATGTAGGTTTGTTCGTCATACTTGAGACGCATATGTTGCATGTATCCCCTCATTGTGGATGTTTCTGAATTGAATGTCGGTTTACCCTCCGAGTTTAGTTATGTGTTGGTTTTGATCTATTAGGCTTAGGTAAATATACACATAGTCCTTAAGCTCTAGCTCAGGAATGCAATCCTCTTGGAAAATTGAATTAGTTCTATTCAATGGGTTACAGCAGTTATCCCCAAGAAGAGAGGACAGAAAATGTGTAAATACTTTTAGCACTGTTGCTCGGGGTGGTCCTTTAACGCTGAGTACGATTGACTTTTATATAATTACCGAATGAGTTCGACCTCCAGGGGCTATGGCTGGGGAACTCTGGTTTACGTACATTTTGACCGATTTGGCCGATTCAGCGTTTCAAAAATCATAATTTAATGGTCGATTTTTTTGACCACATAATATAATTTAATAAAGGGAACCATAGATAGTCCGAAAAACTTTTGTTTATTAAATATTGTCAATTATTTTTGTTTTTACAGTGGTTCAAAGTTGAATTTTTTAAAATTTTTGTTTGCTTCACATGTCACATTTAAGAACGTATAAAAAACCAAACGGAAATTTCGATGGGAATTCAGTTGACTTTTTTTTAAAAGATGCGTCAATTCTGAAGAAAAAGAATTGAAAAATTAAATTTTTTTTTTAAATTTTAGCATATATAGAGGGTGGTCCATCTAGTGTTTGGAATTTGAACTATTCATAATTTGACTTTAAAAACGTCAAATGTCATTCGGAAAGCAACAAATATTTGGTAAAAACTTTGAAATTTACGAAATGGGTCGCTACTCGGTTGAAGAAAGTTGGGAAATATTAAAAACATATTTTCAAAGTGGTGAGTCCTCGACTCAAACTGTGCCAAATTTGAAATTATAGAAATTTATGGATCAATTCGTGAAGCGAGTTCGTGAAACTGGAATGTTGGTGGATAAACCAACCCGTGTACGTACTCGTCCGGTGCGCTCGACCGAAAACATTTGCTGCGGCTGCTGAAAATGTGCGTGAACAACCATCGACGTCAACAATTGAACATTTCGCGCACTTCTTTTTAATGCGAATTTTGCATAAAGACCTTGCCATGAAGCCATACAAAGTTCAATTGGTGCAGCAGCTAAAGCCAATTGACCATCCGAATCGTCTACAGTTCGCAAATTGGGCGGAAGATCGTTTGTCCGAAGATGGTGAATATTACCGAAATATCACCTTTTCGGTTGAAGCATATTTCCACCTAGGTGGTTATGTTAATAAACAAAATTGTCGCATCTGGGGCACAGACAATCCGCATATCGTCGTCGAGAAGCCAATGCACCCACCACGTGTCATTGTTTGGTGCGGATTTCGGTCTCGGGGCATCATTGGTCCATTTTTCTTTGAAAATTAAGAAGGAAACACCGTGACCGTGAATGGTGAATGTTAAGTGATTGGTTCTTCGAGGAAATTGAAGCGGAAGACTTGGACGATATTTGGTTTGAACAAGACGGCGCTACGTGCCACACAGCGCACTCTCTATCTTCGAAAATCGAATAATTAGCAAAAATTAAGATGTGAATTGGCCGCCAAGAAGCTGTGATCTGACACGGTTAGACTATTATCTTTGGGGAGCGGTCAAGGACAAATGTTATGCAAACAATCCTGAAACAATTGATGAGTTGAAGAACGAGATTCGAGTTGCTATTGCTGACATACGTGCCGTAACAATTGAAAATGTTCTCAAAAATTGGGTGGATGGAATGGGCTATTGCCAAGTCAGCCGTGGTGGTCATTTAACCGAAATTGTTTTTCATAAATAAATGATATGAACCAAACTTTTCCATAAATGTTCAACCTTTGAAAAAAATCGAGCCGTTTTTTTTTTATAGCAAAATTAAATTCCAATTTTTAAATGGACTACCCATAACATAATTATACGGATTTTTGTTACCAACTCGAAGTTTCTGAAATGACTTTGAAATGATAATGATATGATTAAACCGATCCTAATGAAATTCGGCACACTTCTTCTAGATAGGATGATCTAGGGTTTGAACAAAGCATTACAAGGCAATGCGTGGTTTTAACCAGCAAGCATTTTATGAAATTTCTGATCACACTCGAGTCTTTTTCGAATCAGTCTGATTAAAATAGTCATAACTGCGCTCGATATGATACTTTTGTCGGGAGAAAATGGTACCCTAGCCGCGAATCTTCATTAAGAGTCGTTTATACCGCGTTTTTCTGATCAGTTTCAACTCATCGAGTCATTTGCGAGTCTTTTTCTAGTCTTTTTTAATGAATCACATTTTGAGCAAATGCATGAGACATTTTCGAGTCTTCCTTAAACCGTTTTTAATCACAAAATGGGCTCGAAAAAGACTCACCAAGGTGAGAAATCACCTAATGATCTTCCAAATGCTAGGTGGGTCCAAACCGTGTAAAAATTATAATTTCATTATATTTTAAATTCTTCGTTGAAAGCTAAGATTGAATTTTTTGATTTCAGATGAATCTTTTATCAGCTATTCTGACCATCTGAAGAAGATTTCAATTTGGGACTAATTTCAGGTTTCAAATAAATCAAAAATCAATTCGTGAAATTGGCCAATTCACTTATTTTATTGGGGGTTAGACTTGTACATATGTGAATTTGCAAATTATCAACCTTGTTCTCAATTCCACTTTCATAAAAATTTGAAAAAAATTAAAAAAATTAGATTTTGTCTCTAAATCAGGGTTCCCCAAGCAGAGAGCGCGAAAATGTGACTGTGTCTCTCTCTCTAACACACAGTGATGCATGACTTCGGCAAGCATTCGGTGTGAATTGGCGAGTATGTTCGTGCCCCAGGGGCTATCGATGGGGAACTCTGCTCTAAATCACAAAACTTTAGCAGAAGTGGAATTGAGAACAAGGCTGATAGTTTAACAATTGAAAATTCGGCTTGTACTGGTATTCATTTCCGTTTTCCGGACTCATGCAAATGCAGGCTAGACACTGTTGTCAAAAAGGAACTAAAAAATTCAAAAATATAGCAATTTTTGAATTTTCTAACGCATAAACTCAATTGACATAGTTGACTTTCCGTGTCTAGACCGGCGACCAACGTGGGCCAACTTTTCTAAGCCAAATTTCCAAGAGGTGCGGGGGAGGTGGGGGGGGAGTATACATTCATAGGAAGAGAAACAAAAAGGCGACGAGAGCATAAAAACTTTTGCAACGCAATAAAAAGCCGCACAGAAATCAAAAATCAACAGTGGCAACTTGCAAGTCAACCCCAGAATTGTACCACCCACCCACCCAGAGACTCTATTTTTGGGGGTGGCTCTCTGTCCGTGTTAGTGCAAGTTCTAGGCAAGAGGGGCGCAAGCATCAATTGCGTCTCGTCGTCCGCCAGGAGCAACCCAGACATTGCACACAGACAACAGGCTTAATGGGATAAACTACGTGTGGAGTAGAGCAAGGCGCGCGCGCGTGTGTATATATCCTTTTACTACTACGTGTAGCAGCAGGAGCCAGACGACTTATGACAAATTTTTATGATTTGTATAAAAATTTACATTTTTATTTCAACGATATTGGCATAACCCCCCCACACACACAAAGCGACGGCGCCAAGCTAACTCCCAATCAGAAACGCCAAGTGTCCGTGTGAGTGAGAGAGAGAGAAGAGAGGTGAAAACCGGCTGCTTGTTTTGCCGGCTAAAATAACGGCAGTCAAAAACAAAACCCACACACACACACGCACGCACACAAATACTCACCGGTCAATTGACCGCTATAAGCACTCTGACAGCAGCGCACTAAATTGTTTTTATATCCATTTCATTTAATTATTTTATTTAAGATATTTCCATTTTCCATTTCTTTTATTTTGTTAGCCCAATTGCATTAGGGGCTTTCATATTACCAAGCACGCACACACACACGCACAAACACAACACCGAGAGGGGGGACTCACATAGTCCATGTACCGTTAGTCAGATAAAATTATACCGCGACACGTCCGTACTTGAACACAAAATCCGCGGGAATGATTACTCAGAGACGGCTATTTAGAGTGACCTTAACTAGTGCAGTTTGAAAATACCAAAAGGAGAAAACGCCTGAACCACTTTAATGGAAATACCAACAAAAAAATACCAATTTAAGCAAGGGAAATTTTAAATTTAAAACAACCCCCAGATGTAAGTTAGGTTCAAACGTTTTTTGGAAAAATTTTAAAACTAAGAAGAAGACATTTTGAACACTTCTGCGGATTGTAAAGTTAAGTTTACTAAGTTTTTAGTAAATTTTAATGAAAATTTGGGCAAATTGGCCAACTTTTCGGCCATATTTAATCAAATTATTGGTGACTGAAACCATAGCTTATGTTTTAAGTCCTGCAAAATCTGCAATCATGACTATTTCGACCAATTTCAAAATTTTCAAAAAATTCGTAAAATTAGTTGCCTGTGTGAACTTAGCTTTAGTTGAAAAAAAAAGAGAATATATACCAAATTATTTATAAATGCCTCTTAAAAAGCTAAAGATAAGATGCAACAAAAAGGTCAAAATCCCCAACTAATAAAGATTTTTTATAAAAAACAAAAAAGCCATTTTTTTGTAAAAATAACCTTTTTATCTAAGAGCATCGGAAAGATCTAATTTTAATTTTAGAATCAACCACATTTTAAAAATACTTCAGGGAAAAATTTTAAAATCCTGTTAAAATAGGCAAAGTAGGAAAACGATTAGTTTAATTCAGGGACCGGAAATAAGGCTTATTTTTCTGTTTGTAAACATCTCATTTCGACCAAATTTGGCGAATCTTTTTGAAAACATATCAAATGAACAATCGCCGAGTTTAAGAACAATAAAATTGAAAACAAAAAACTTTTTCTCATTAAGACTCATTTTCCGACCGATCGATCCTATGGCAACCTTAAGATTGCGAATCTATTTGAAAGTGGTCGTCCAGAAATTTCTAGTCATAGTTTTTCTGGACCTAATGGGGGCATATGTAGTGAGGTAAAGCGGCTGATCGGCTCAACTTGGCGAACCCAGCGCGATCCTGGCTTACTGCGTCTCAAGTCGACTCACATCTCCTCGTTGGTGACCACTGTAAACAGAACGCTTTGCATCCGCAAAGCTTCTGGCTAACGTGAGCGGCAAGCCCTCCCTACAGGGTACAATATATAGGGTTGGTGCGTCGGGTTTGGTACCCACCGCCGTCAAAAAAACTCCACCAATGAAAACTGCGACAACAATGCCTCGGATACGGACCCCCTCTGACGACGACCCACGCAAACTCTTTAAGGACCACGATTTGAGGATATGCACCTGGAATGGAGACGCGACATCCATAAGGCGACCTGTAAGTCCCCTGATCAACTAACGCGAAATCAGATTGATCATGTTGTGATCGACGGAAGGCACTCATCGAGTGTTCTAGACGTGCGTGCGATTCGAGGTGCCAACATAGACTTGGATCACCACCTTGTTGCAGCCAAAGTGCGCACGCGGCTCAGTGTGGCACATGCCTCACGTACTAGTACACGTCGAAGCTAAATGTCGATAATCTGCAATCACAACGGTCCTCTGAAGCCTACACAGCTAAACTCACCCAACTGCTCAGGGAAAGCTCACCATTCCTTTCTGGTGTAAGCGAACAGTGGAATCATATATCACACTCCATGAGTACGGCTGCCAAGGAGATACTCGGATACGCCGAGCACCCTCGAAAGCAGACTTGGTATGATGAGGACTGCCGCGACGCTACTGCAGAGAAAGGGAGCAACGCGGGCTGTTAAAGAGCAATACCGGAAGAAAAGGAGAGAGGAGAAGCGCCTTTTCAGAAGGAAAAGAATGAGCGAGAAAGGCGCATGCGTGAGGAAGTCGAGATGCTATTCGGCATGGGTGAGACTCGAAAATTCTATCGAAAGATTAGACGACTTACCGAAGGTTTCAAACCCGGAGTCACACAATGCAAGGACGAAAATGGAAATCTGGTCACAGATCCGCAAGTGGCGCTAGACAAATGGAGAAGCTATTTCGCCAACCTGCTGGGAGGCAACCACGAATACAATACCGCCTCTGGAGTAGTAGCGACGCCACCAATCGACAACATAGAGATAGACCCACCGCACCATCACGAAGTCTGTGTAGCCATAAAAAAGCTTAAGAAGAACAAATCAGCAGGAGCAGATGACCTGCCAGTTGAACTGTTTAAGGCTGGAGGCGAGGAGTTGGTAAGGTGCATGCACCAACTCATCAGCAGAATATGGTCCGAAGAGAGCATGCCCGAAGATTGGAGTCTAAGCGTAATTTGCCCATTTTTTAAAATAGGAGACCCTGCAGTTTCCGCCAACTACCGTGGGATCAGTCTCCTTCCCATCGCATATAAGATTCTGTCGTGCATTGTTTGTGAACGTCTAAAGCCGCTTATTAGCACACTGATCGGACCTTATCAGTGTGGCTTCAGACCTGGTAAATCCACCACAGACCAGATATTCACATTACGACAAACCCTGGAGAAGACCTATGAGAGAAATATCAAAACCAACCATCTTTTTGTTGATTATAAATCAGCCTTTGACACACCGATAAGGTCAAGGTTCTTTGACGCCCCGTCTACCTTTGGTATACCAGCAAAGTACGTTCGACTTTCATGATGACTTGAGAAACTCGAAGCTCCGTCAAAATAGGAAAGAACCTCTCCGAACCATTTGATACCAAGAGAGGTTTTAGGCAGGGTGATACCCTATCGTGTGACTTCTTTAATCTACTGATGGAGTATATACTGCGCCAGTGCCCAAATGCCAACAGATCGGGCTCATTTCTTTATAAAGATCTAATGCTACTCGCATACGCCGATGATATTGACATTATCGGCAAAAACGAACGGGCGGTAAGCAGGGCGTTTTCAGAGATTGAGAAGCAGTCTAAACTGATGGGCTTAGCGGTAAACGAGGACAAGACGAAGTACCTAGTATCCACGGACAAGAAGTCTACGCGTCTTGGACAATTTGTTACTATGGGGGAGTACAACTTTGAGGTTGTAGAGGATTTTGTCTAACTCGGGCGATGATTACCGGCGACAACATCAGCCTGGAGATCCGAAGAAGAATTACTCTTGGAAACCGATGCTACTACGGGCTCAGTAGGGAGTTCAAGAGCAGAGCCTTTTCTCGAAGAACAAAAATAGCGCTATACAAGTCGCTCATCATCCCAGTCCTGCAATACGGCGCAGAAGCATGGACAATGACAGCAGCGGATGAGGAGGCGATTGGCGTTTTCGAGCGAAAAATCCTTCGGACGATCTATGGACCTTTAAAAGTTGGCGATGGATACCGCATTCGAATGAATCACGAACTGTATGAGCTCTATAAGGACATCAGTCTAGTCAAGCGCATAAAGCAACAGCGGCTGCGCTGGTTAGGACATGTAATCCGGATGGATGAAGAAGCTCCAGTAAAAAAGACGTACAAAGCGAAGGCGGCTGACTTTGGAGGACAAGGCAGGAGGGGTCGCCCACCACTAAGATGGGATGATCAAGTGCGGAAAGACATTTCCAACCTTGGTGTGAACAACTGGTGCCAGCTTGCACAATGCAGAAGCGAGTGGAGGGCATTCATTGCAGAGGCCAAGACCGTCAAGCGGTTGTGATGAAACATCGGGCCAATAAAGAAGAAGAAGAATCAGAGTTACGTCGTTAAGAGCTTCGGTTGTACCGTGTGTTCGAAGACACCCATTGTTTTTTATACCCTTGCAAAGGGTATTATAATTTTGCCCAGAAGTTTGCAACGCATAGAAATATATCAGGGCGTCGAGCTGAGTCGATTGAGCTTTGTCCGTCCGTCTGTCCGTCTGTTTCTACGCAAACAAGTCTCTCAGTTTTAAAGCTATCGAACTGAAATTTTTGCACAGAGTCTTCTTTTTACTGCACGCTGCTAATATGTCGGAACAGACCGGATCGGATGACTATAACTTATAGCTGCCATAGGAACCATCGGTCGATAAATGGGTCTTAGTGAGAAAAACTTTTTTCTTTTAAATGTTAGCGTTCCTCGGCCATTATTAATATTACATACTTTCAAACAGATTTGCAAAATTTGGTTAAAATCGGATGAATAAATCTTATAGCTTCCATAGAACCGATCGGTCGGAAAATGGGTCTTAGTGAAAGAAACTTTTTTGTTTTCAATGCTAGCGTCATAAAACTCGGTCATAATTAATATTATATGCTTTCAAACAGATTTGCAAATTTTGGTCAAAATCGGATGACTATAACATATAGCTGCCTTAGGACCGATCGGTCGGAAAATGGGTCTTTGTGAAAAAAACTTTTTTTGTTTTCAAGTAAATCGTTCTTAAAGTCGGTGATTCTTAATATTAAACGCTTTCAAACTAATTTGAAAAAGTTGATCGACATCGGGTGACTATATCTTATGGTTGCCCATAGGACCGATCGGTCGGAATATGAGTCTTAGTGAGAAAAATCTTTTCTGTTTTAAATTTTATCTTTCTTAAACTCCGCGATTGTTAATTTGATATGTTTTCAAGAAGATTTGCGAAATTTGGTCGAAATCAGATGTTTATCTGTCGAAAAATGGGTTTTAGGTAAAATTTTTTTAGATTTTTTTGTATGCGTTCTTAAACTCTGACATTTCAAAAACAGCATTTGCAAGGATATACAAATTTCGGCACAGACGAAGTTAGCTTGGCCTTCTCGTTTTTTGATAAAAGTGTCTTTAGATTTCATTTACTTTTACTATCTAAAATCTTTCTAAGGGTACAAATGGTCAACAAAGAATGCACAAGAAACCATGAGAAACAATGGCCGTGTTCAGCAGAACAACTTGCTCCCTGATCAAGTATAAATTTGCATCTTATCTTATCTTATCTTAATCCTGAACTCGAGAGATGCGGCATCATAATAGCCAATTTGAGGTATCATGATACAGGAGCATGTATCAAAGAAATAGTACGCTACTTTAAAGTGATACTGCTCCCTCCAACAGCAGAAACTATTCGATTTTCGATGTTTTTCTGATACCTGCTCAGGGATCAATTATTCTGCTGAACACGCCTAATGTAATTGCAATCATTTTGAAATTTTTGCTTCTCGTTATAATGATAACCACATAAAAAATGTGATGGAACCAAATGTCGTATGCTACAGTGATTAAAATTAAATAAAAAATAAACTACTTAATATTTTTGAATCAAATAATAAACAGTTTTAAGATACATCAATGCATAATATTTTAAAATTAGTCGCATAAACATATTTCTTCAGGTTCCGTTGGAGTCAGTGTTTGAACTGTTCGCCTTGAAAGCGACTGCTGTTTTTGTCGCATGCGAATGCATTGGTTTTTTGTAATTATCTTGAAAACGAAGAAGTGCCTTAATTCAACTTTAGCACCAATTATAGAGCTAATCAAAATAAAATAATGTTTTGTCATATGTTTTTCTTCACTTTAAAGTGCGTACGAATGTCGCATTTGACATTTGAGAAATGTCCATAATAATTTTCTTTTACGTTGAAATTAAAAATTTTACCTAAAAAGAATAATTTTCATATTTCATTTTTCTAAACTAAAATTCAAAAATTAATTATATGTGTTATTTATATTTCAAACTTGATAATAAAACTCGAAAAACAATTCAATTTATTTACACCGAATACTAACCGCGTATTTTTGTAAAGCATCTGGTCACACTAATTTCCCCAAACGATGTATCGATAACAAACAGCTGTTTTGATTTCTGTTTTGACTGAATTTAACCAATACCCCGTAAGATTTCAATTTTTTAACCCTAGTTTCACACAAGCAGCTCGAATTACACCATAAATCTATATAAACAACACCCTGTCAATTGTTAATCCATGCTGCCAGCATTATGGTGGATCGCCAGTTGAGGAAACGTCAAGCCTGCGTCATTGTTTTGGGCGATATTGGACGCAGTCCACGTATGCAATATCATGCCCAGAGCCTGCTGGAAGACAATTACCATGTGGATATCATTGGTTATGTGGAGACCAGGCCACTGGACACACTTAGCGGCTGTGGCAGCAAGTGCCAGATTCACGAACTGCCCGCTGTACCCGTAACAAATCTCACACCCAAACTGAAGTTACTCTTTAAGGCCATTTGGCAGACATTGAGTCTACTAATGGCTTTGATTGCCATCCGGAGACCTAGTTTTCTGCTAGTGCAAAATCCTCCCGGCATTCCCACACTGATTGTTTGCTATTTGTATTGTGCGGTGATGAGAACCAAATTGGTCATCGATTGGCACAACTATACCTACACAGTGTTGGCCCTGGGAATGGCGGGCGGTGAACAGAGTCGGCTGATACGATTGGTTCGTTGGTTGGAACGATATTTCGGCTCCAAGGCACACACACACTTCTGTGTGACGCAGGCCATGAAGCAGGATTTGCAGCAGAACTGGAATATAGGGTGAGTGGGGGGTGGGGGGGTTTAATATTTAGTTGTAACTTATTGATTAACCCATTTTGCAGTCCCGTCACCGTGCTGTATGACCGCGCTCCCACACAATTCCATCCCTTGGAACTGACCCAGAAGCATGATCTCTATATGAAACTATCCAAAGATTATGCACAATTCATGCCCGAGTGTTATGCTGATCTCAAACAATCCGGTGTGGTAGAGTCCACAGCTTTAACACAAAAACTGGCCAATGGCTCCGTGGTGTATAAACCCCAGAGACAGGCGATATTGGTGTCAAGCACCAGTTGGACGCCAGATGAGGATTTTGGCATACTACTTGAGGCATTGCAGTTGTATGAGGAGGCGGCTGTGGCCGAGCCTCAAGTCTATCCCTCGCTGTTGTGCATTATAACGGGAAAGGGTCCACAAAAGGCTCAGTACGAGGCAGAGATATTGCAATTACGTTGGCAAAAGGTGTCCATTGTGACCCCCTGGCTGGAGGTTGAAGATTATCCCAGTGTTTTGGCCAGCGCCGATTTGGGTGTATGCTTGCATTGGAGTACCAGTGGCTTGGATTTACCCATGAAGGTGGTGGATATGTTTGGCTGTGGCCTGCCGGTGTGTGCCTATAACTTTAAATGGTAAGTGGCGGCTGTTTTAAAAGAATTTTAAGAGCAAATATGTGTTGTTTTTTTTTTAGCTTAAATGAACTGGTAAAGCATGGCCAGAATGGCTTTGTCTTTGACGATTACCAGGAACTGGCCGAACAGCTGAGAATCTGGTTTGAGCATTTCCCCAACAATCCTAGCATACAGGAGACACGCTTGCGTTTCGGACGCTGCCTAATGGAGTTCCAGGAGCTACGTTGGCGTGAGAATTGGCAAAAGCAAGCGGCTCCCGTTTTAGAGGCATTTCTTTAGTCATATTTTGTAACAAAGTTTTTTTTTAGATAATTAAAGCGACTTAAACTAATTTAAAGTCTTCATCACTAAGGCTACACAGTTTGATTGCTTAAGAAGATTTGAAATGACTTTAAAAATTCCTACAATCTCTGGCGGCACAGCGGGCAAGTGGAATAACCGCTTTCCTTGTACTTTGCCAGACATCTCTGGTGCAGGGCATGGTCACAGTTTAGATATGTCATATTCTCATCGGTCATTGGTTCCAGGCAAATGGTGCAGGCATCATCCGGTTCGTTTGTTACATTCTTGCCACAAATTAGACAAGTGCCACGCACCCTGATAAACACTTGGAAACATTCCTCATGCAAAGCATGACCACATTTCATTTGATGCATCTCCTCCAGGCGAGACATTACATTTGTGCAGCAAATGCATCTATCGCCGGGTTTGCTATAAAAAATCGGAGCATGTATGTGTGTGTGTATGCAAGTAGTTGTTCCCTTATCTTACCTTCTGCGGGTGCGCTGCGCTGCAATACTATCATCTTCATCCTCATTTCTACGTCGTCTTTGATTGCTATTGTTGCGATTGGTGTGCGGTGGCATTGCGCTGGGCATGGAGAAGTAAACGGCCATACCGGCAGCTACCACCGCAATGCCTATGCCCAGGATAATGTTCAAGTAAACCATTTTAAATCACAGAAATTATGTAAATACGGACAAATGTCGAAGAGCTATACAATTCTAAAAAAAAATCCCCAACAAATACATTTGTAGTGTAGTAGGACCAGTCAACCTTAGGCCACAAAAACCAAACAACTTTCTAGCGTTTATACGAGGCGATATTCGAATCAGTGTTGCCAAATCAGTTTTTTTCCCGTCATTTCTGGCTTTTTTTAAACCGTATTGCGGGAAAAATTTAGAAACAGCGGGAATTCCAGCTTTTTTAATAATGATTTTGGCTTTTTTTGAGCTTTATTTTTATTTTGGAGTCATTTGCTGTACTTATAAGCAAATCGATAGTAATTGCCACCCCTAAAGTTCAGGAAACAATCATCTGAAAGTGCTAGCCAAGTTTATGGATAATTGATAAAATTGCCAAAAGTTTTCAAACAAGAAAGTCGTAAACTCTGGCTGTAGAACCCGGAGCTTAAGGCTTTGCTCCGGAAGAATGAATCTTATACCTCTTGAGTTTACTGAAGTTGTTGCAAATGCACATCATTCTACGACCAAAAAAAATAAACATTGTTACCATTTTGAAAGTATTTTTCGTAGAAGGTATTGGAAAATTACGATGAAACTAAAGTTTTGGAGTAAAGTAAACGCTTCCAAGGACTCTGGAGGTAATGAAAGACTTTTTGAGTTAGCCTCGTTTGCGACTTAGATATTGTTCTTGTAATGGTCCAACGCTGAAGTTGAGCGTGTCTTCAGTCAGGTTAATATAGTAAAATCAAAACTCAGAAATCTAATGGAGGTGAGCACGCTCAACTCAATATAATGTATAAGATATTGGATATTAGTGAAACTGAAATTAAGAAATTAAATTAAAATTATAGTCAGACATGTTCTCAATCTCATTACTTTCTGAAAGTAGATTCCGAATGAAATTGCTTTTGTTATACTTTTTGCAAACCACCGGTCCAAGCGGGATCGGCACTAAATACATACGAGCGAAACCACAATTCCATTTTTTTTATGTACATCTAGAAACTGTAAGAGTGCGTAAATGGGTAATTACTTTTCATTCCACCGAACAACAAGCATTACTTTAGAAACCAAAAACGGTTTTGTTTTGGTGTTGCGAGAACACCAAATCGAAAAGTTGCCGTGTAAACGGAATTGAGAACATGCCTGAACATGTGTAGTATAGGTAGATACTGGTTACGTCGACATGCGAAATGCTGCTTCGATTATAAGGTCCGTCCTAGTTACACAACTGAGGCCTACGGCAAGGATGAGAACAAGGAACTTCTTCACTCTGAAGATATATTAAATATATAATTGCATAAATAATAAGAAACGACATGCGCTTTTTTTCCAGCTTTTTTGTCGAAAAATACAGCTTTTTTTCCCTCTCAGTCCCGCCGAAAACGGATTTTTTTGCTCTGCAAAAGTTGGCAACACTGATTCGAATGTCCCCATGCACAGTGTGTCGTTAACGATGAAAAAGGAAAAAAAAAAAAATTTTTTCCATATGTTATACCAAAATGTCGCACTGTTACGAAAATGCACAAAAAATAAAACAAGAATTGAGAACTCAGAAGTAACTGGACATTAAAGCAAGAAATCTAACTGGTAAATACTTGTCAGTTAACTGTTGTGCTAGGTTTACATAGCGTCACACTGTGCCCATGTCGTCTGTAACCCTCTGTGCCCAAAGTACTCAGATGTCAAAAGTGTTCACATTGGCGGCGCAGAAATTTCATGTCCCAGCGCTGTGACCAGCCAAATGACACGCCAAATGAGTACTTTTGATGTGAACGCTTTTTGTTTTCGTCACAGAGGTCACATTGGTCTCATTGCGCACAAGTGAGCGAGTTCATGAGTACTGAGCCAGATCCACAATACAATATCAACAACAATCCAAATATGAATGATCGAAAAGAATTAATGCAGTGGAATACCGATATGATCCCAAAGCTTATTGAAGCCGGAGTCGGAATGCCTCTGGAACATGACCAGCGTCAATTATAACGAGAAGGCCAAGCTAACTTCGTCTGTGCCGAAGTTTTTATACCCTTGCAAATGCTGTTTTTGAAATGTCTGAGTTTAAGAACGCTTACATAAAAATCAAAAATTTTTCTAACTAAAGCCCATTTTCCGACTGATAAACATCTGAATTCGACCAAATTTCGCGAATCTTTTTGAAAGAACGAGCTTAAGAACGATAAAATTTAAAACAAAACAGTTATTCTCACTAAGACGCATTTTCCGACCGATCGGTCCCATGGCAGCCTTTAGATATAGTCATCCGATTTCGACAAAATTTTGCGAATATATTTGAAAGCATACAAAATTAGTAATCAGTGAGTTTAAAGACGCTAACATAAAAATCAAAAAAAAATTCTTACTAAGAACTATTTTCGACCGATCGGTCCTATGGCAACCATAAGATATAGTCACCCGATATCGATCAACTTTTTCAAATTAGTTTGAAAGCGTGTAATATTAAGAATCACCGACCTTAAGAACGATATACTTGAAAACAAAAAGGTATTTTCGCTAAAACCCATTTTCCGACCGATCGGTCCTAAGGCAGCTATAAGATATAGTCATCCGATTTTGACCAAAGTTTGCCAATCTGTTTGAAAGCATATAATATTATTAATGGACGAGTTTAGGGACACTTACATTGAAAACAAAAAAGTTTTTCTCACAAAGACCCATTTTCCGACCGATGATTCCTATGACAGCTATAAGATATAGTCATCCGATCTTGACCAAAATTGGCAAATCTTTCTGAAAGCCTATAATATTAATAATGGCCGAGTTTAAGAACGCTAACATTGAAAACAAAAAAGTTTTTCTCACTAAGACCCATTTTTTGAACGATGGTTCCTATGGCAGCTATAAGATATAGTTATCCGATCCGGTCGGTTCCGACATATTAGCAGCGTGCAGTAAAAATAAGAATCTGCTCAAAATTTCAGATCGATAGCTTTAAAACTGAGAGACTAGTTTGCGTAGAAACAGACGGACAGACGGACGGACAAAGCTCAATCGACTCAGCTCGTCGCCCTGATCAAGAATATGTATAGTTTATGGGGTCGGAAATGAATATTTCGATGCGTTGCAAACATCTGGGCAAAATTATAATACCCTTTGCAAGGGTATAAAAATCGTGATGTCAAGGAGTCTAGCTGGAGCAGCGTTGCCGATCAGCTTGGCGTCACCAAGAAAGACGCTGCCGACAAGTGGAACAGTTTGCGAAACATTATATTAGCCGAAGCTCGCCGTCAACAAACCGAGTAAGCGTTCGTGTGTAAGAATGTTGCTCGCTTGGGGATTGTTGTCAACAATCCGAATAAGCTAGGTGATTTTATGTTTAAAGCGCGAGTCATTAAAAGTTCTCGTCAGTGGCGGCATGATATCCGCGAGCTTTGACAAGCTTGTTCAATTATTACACGAGTGAAAAAAAAGCTTACCCGTTCTGACTTAATGTGCTTTCGATCAGTTCTTGTGTGTCACACAAAAGTGGCGTGCACAAACAAGCCGAGTAAATGCGCGAGTGTACACAAAAATTAAGTACTCGCCCAGCCAACCAGCGGAGTGCGCAAGGTGCTCCATTAGGACTTCCAATACGGGAGGCTCCGAAAAGTGTCTTAAAGGAGCATATCCGCCGGAGAAAAGTGCGTTTTCAATATATATGAAAAATGTGTGCCTTAAGGAATCCTTAAATGAGTGATTGCGGCGTCCCAGAATGCTCACTCAGATAACCCGCAAAGGCTCCGTGCGGACTCCTCTATTAGCCTATGGTTTTTTTTGACAAGGACTCCTTAAATCATCCAAAGATAACCTAGACGGAGTGTTTCGGGATTGGTTTCGGTGATCCGATAATAGTCCGAAGAGGAGTCCCAACACTCAAAAAACAACTCGGCCTAAAAAGTGTCATTTTCAGCCAAATGATTAATATTTAAAAAAAAAAAAAGGGGTGGTGTGGTTGTTGGGGTTGGGGGGGTGGGAGAGACTAGACCAGCACCGGGCCAACGCGAACCGTGGGTGTGGTTGATGTTTATATTTTTATATTTTTACTCACTTTACTGAGCGACTTGAACTCGGAACCTCTCACAAATGCTGAACACACACGGACAGACGTCTTAGCCCACTCGGCTATTCGCCTTAAGCAAGACGTAGCGTCAAAACCATAGTTAAGAAAGTACGCAGTTGGTCGAGGCCTGGGATCAAGTCACCGCAGCAGCGGTCACACAAACCCAGCGATGGTTTTTGACTACCATCATGGTTAGGTTAGGTTGCGATGGCTGAGAACGACAAGTCGTTCTCCCACTTAGGCCACTTTGGGCCCATTGCAATGCCATGTCAACCCTTTTTAAGACTGAGGGGGGTCCTCGTTACTGAACCATTGTGTGGACAGAATGAATTTTAGTAGAGCTGGGATCTCTAGCCCGGATATCTCTGAGAGGTTGAGTAGGAGAGGTTGACCAAGTATCCTAAGTCTCCTTCTACTTAAAGCAGGGCAGAGAAGGTGTTGCACTGTTTCCTCCTCTTCATCATATCTGCAACTTCTGCAGAAGTCATGGTGCGTGACGCCTAGGCGTGCTGCGTATCTGCCCATAAGACAGTGACCCGTGACTACCATCATACCCTTTCAGAATTTTTTTGGTCCCGACTCTATCAACTTTTTAGTGTTGCACAGTGTAATCAACAAAAAGATGGTAGGTTTTAATACCTCTGTCATAGGTCTTCTCCAGGATTTGTCTGTGTTGGTTTTACCAGGTCTAAAGCCACACTGATAAGGTCCAATCAGTGTGCTAATAAGCGGCTTTAGAAGTTCACTAATAATGCACGACAGAACCGTAAAGCAACTGATCCCACGTTAGTTGGAGCAAACTGCAGGTTTTCATTTTTGAAAAAGTTGTCAAATTACACTTAGACTTCAATCTTCGGACATGCTCTCGTCGCGTACCATATTTTGCAGAGCAGACTCCTCGCCGCCAGTCTTAAACAGTTAACAATTTTGTACAAGCCTTAAATATAAAGCAACTACGAGCGATCCGAGGCCCGAAAAGCCCGGAAAAAGACATTTCCATCTATAATTAAAGTAAATACAGGGTTCAACAATCTAGCAAAGCTGTTTATATAAACCTAAGTAGAGATTTAGAGGAGCTACGACCGATTCGAGCATAAAAATATGATTTCTCCAGTTGTTCGTGTTGCCTTCAAATCTGTAAAGTGCTGTAAAAGTACTCTCTAACTATATTTAAGAAAAGTCCGATATGGAACTTTTAGAAAAACGCTGCAAGGCATTTGGCAAGGTTAATTTTAAAAACTAGCGTTAAGATTCGAAGGCCCAAAATTGAAACAATTACAAAAATGTTATTTCTAACTTAAAATTCACTTTTGTTTTTTAATTCTATTTCCAAAGATCAAAGTGATGCACAAGCAACTGATTTTACTGCACAATGCGATTGCCGCTTACTTTTCGGGAAATGCCATGGCACTGGAGAGCACATTAAAGCAATTTAATATCAAGGTAAGTTTTGGTCACTTTTAACATAACCATTTCGTGTGTTTGCAATTCAGTTAGGGTATTCACCAGCCCGCGTAAAAGCGTAATTGTGTAAGTTTACGCGACGCAGCTACTGAGCACTCCTTCTGTTTACCCCCGTAATTTTTACTAAGTACTTTTAGCCGATACTTTGAACACGTCAAGTTTTTCCACTTTCACGATTTTATAAACATACCCCAGGGCAACAAAAAGTTGGTAATTTTTTTCCTAAGTGTTTTGTTGTTGTGTCGTAAGCTTTTGGAGTTTACGCTTTTACGAGAGCTGGTGACTACCCTAAATACAAAAGCAGCCAGCATGTAATTGAAATTTTATTGATATCTTTGCAGACTTGGGGCGCTTGATTCGAAGATGAACATCCGGACTTGACTTTGGAGTTCCTAATAGGTGTTAACAGGATGTTAACAAACATTCAGGAGAAGGTCCTACTTGGTAATATGAGGCTTCGGCCTAACTCAAGCTACAAGGCCAACCGATGCTACTCAAGCCGCACATTCAAGTGAGTTGGATGAATTTGACCAAATTGAAGAAGAGAAGAATCTCTTTAAAAGTATGAGGTTCTGGAGGATTTTAAAGATACTTACTTACTTTTGCACTTAGAAAGTTAAGCCCTAAGCTTGAGCATTACAACATTAACGGTCGCATTTAAGCTGTGTTCACTGTTCATCAAGTTCGGTATTTCAAGTATAATCAAAGGTGGTCTCACCAATCTCAAAACTAGTTAAATACGGTCACACCAATATCAAAAATCATAATCTAAAATTAAAAATTCACAAAAAGTGATTAACCATTAGCTTATTTGGTGTTAACAGACATTCATTTGCGTACCAAGTGTCCAGCGTGTGCGGATTTGATTTGTGAGGCGGTCTCAGAAGTTGCCGACTCGCCTGCTCCCCCCGCCACCCATCGCACCGCTTCAATCAACGATTTTTTTCTTTTGCCCAACCATAAAATTGACTGTAGATAATGGCGGAACGCGAGCGTAGCATACATGAAATGCTAAAAGATACGCCTTCCATGAACGATAGCTGCGGCGCTGTACACACCGGCACAGAAGGCGGCAGCGGCATGGTTAGCATGGGTAGCAGCCACAGTATAGGTGGCAGTGGTGGTGGTGGGGTGGGCGGCGTGGGACCGCCCAATAGTTTGCCTTTAAGGAATCATTCGGGTAAGTTACTCAAAAATGTATGTTCAAATTGTGCCACATCTGAAACACCTTCGTTATAGCTCCCACAACACCTATGAGTCCCACAAGTCCCGGCAATGGCATACTCTCACCAGCCGCCGATGGCAGCGGCAGTCTTATACGTACAAGTGCTTCCAAAATTGATAGCCTCAAGAATTGGAGCATATCCACCTACAAATGTACACGTCAAATCATGCTGGAGAAATTGGGCAAATCACAGCGGACCGTCGACTCGGAGCTGGAGGCGCAAATTGAACAGTTGCGCGAGACGCAACGGAAATACTTATCGATTTTACGCCTGACCCGTGCATTTGGTTCACATTTCCAGCATGTGGTGGTCACTCAGCATGCCCTGGCCGATTCCTTTGCAGATTTGGCACAAAAGAATCCCGAACTGCAAAAGGAGTTTAATTGCAATTCGGAGACGCAACGAAATTTGACCAAGAATGGTGAATTGTTGTTGAATGCATTGAATTTCTTTATATCATCGGTGAACACGTTGTGCAATAAGACAATTGATGACACCTTATTGACGATACGACAGTATGAGACAGCCAGGTGGGTCGAACATAATGAGGGTTGGTATAATTTGTTAATGGATTTTTAATCTCTCTGTTTGTAGAATCGAATTTGATGCCTATCGCATGGATTTGGAGAATACCAAGCCGGAATTGACACAGGCGGCGACAACTTTGGAGGAAACACAACGGAGCTATGCCCAGCATAAGGAGCAATATGAGAAACTGCGTGCAGATGTGGCCGTTAAAATGCAATTTCTTGATGAGAATCGCGTAAGAATATAGATTTTACTCACTGACGCTTTACTGCGGCATCAACTGTTGTAAAAGTAGCGGCTGTTGGCCAGAATATTTCCCGGTTACAAATTTTATTTTATGGTTTTTTGTTGTTGTTGAAGTTGGACTGATCCCAAAGTCAAATTTCCTGCCCATCGCTGTGTAAGACTTGCAGAAGCGAACACATGCTGCACCTTCAACTTACGAAACTGAACAAAATCAAGAGCAAAATCAAAATCATGAAGAGAAGTCTGCTGCTGCTGCTTTTATTTTTTCTCAATAATCGTTTTTTGCTTTTGATTTTGCTTCGGCTTCTGTTTTTCTCAAAAGCAGACGACATTTAACCTTTTATAGTGTTTTAAACACTGCTCATTCGTGGTATATTACACTGTGCAACACTAAAAACCTTTGAGAGGGTATGATGGTAGTGTAAAATCCTTGACTGGGTTTGGTCTTCAATAAGAATCAAGTTTTATCCTCTTTTTTGTACAGTCTTTACTTTATCTTGAAAACTGTAACGAATTCAAGCAATGCAGAGCAAAGTTGTAGCTTAGACTAAAATAAACAAACCATATAAACAAGCCTACTTCATTCGATATCTCCTTGACATAGTTTTAGGACTACAAGCAAGTAAAATTTTTACCAGATCTCTTAAATATTGCAATTTTTATACTCTGTACCGAAGGTACAGAGTATATTAAGTTTGTGCAAAAGTATGTAACAGGGAGAAGGAATCATTTCCGACCCTATAAAGTATATATATTCTTGATCAGCATCAACAGCCGAGTCGATATAGCCATGTCCGTCTGTCCGTCCGTCCGTCCGTCTGTCCGTCCGTCCGTATGAACGAAGAGATCTCAGAGATGGTAAGAGATAGAGGTTTGACATGTATGGGACATATATTTCTTATACTGGCAGGCAGATCAAGTTTATTTTCAATTTTTGCCACGCCCCCTCCCGCCCCCGCAATTTGGAAAAAACGTCATATCTCCTACAGTTTTGAATATAGATCATTCGTACCTTCTAGAGATACCTTGTAAATAAAATTATTTATCGATTTGCTGAAGGAATGATAAAGATCGGATGAACGATACACAAGTTATGAGCAAAAAACGGCCAGTAAACACCCAGCACCAAACCACCCACCACCGCAGCATTCTATTGACCGTCAATCTTAGTGAGAGAGAGAGAGAGAGAGAGTGAAACTTAGAGATGAGCGCGTATAACTCGTGAGCAAATGCGAGCCGAGACGTTAAGGGTACAGTATGTACAGTAAGGGTAAGAGTATGTTATAGTCGGGCTTGACCGACTTTCTTTCTTGTTGGTAGTTATTGTGTCAAAACTTTAATTTTTTTTGGCTTAAATCACTTAAAAACAATAAAATCATAACTAAAACCATAATTAAAACCTAAATAAGGATGTTGAAATTTTTGACTTTATTGACTTTGATCATAAATTTACCGTTTTTTGAGTTTGTATGATAATTTTAGTTGCTTGCAGGGGTATAACTACATGAAGAAGTTATCGAATGAGCTTGGCTTGTTCTTAGGGTTTGTATATTTTTGTCTAAGCTAAAATTTTGCTCTGTATTACTAGGCTGAACTCGAAACAGCCCAGCAAGCCAAGTTCGGAGCGCTCCAAATTATGTGTCTGAAAAGAGCAGAGCGCTTAAGAGCGTTTTTGGAGTAAACACATAAATTTGAAGATTTTCGGTGCTATCTAAGTATGGGCTCATTAAAAGCACTTATGTCTGAGCATTTTCGGAGTTGTACTCCAATATGCGTCTGAAAAGAGCCTTTGAGAAGGTGCTTCAGAATCCATCGCAAACTTTTTAACGTCCATAAATCCTCCGAAGAATTTTTCGCTCGAACACTCCAATCGCCGCCTCATCCGCTGCTGTCAATGTCCATGCTTCTGTGCAGTATTGCAGAAGTGGGATGATGAGCGACTTGTATGGCGCTATTTTCATTCTTTGATAAGAAGGCCCGTAGTACATAGCTTCGGTTTGCAAGAGTAATTCTTCTTTCATGTCCAACTCCTCTACAACCTTAAAGTTGTACTCTCCCATTATAACAGATTGTCCAAGACGCGTCGACTTCTTGTCCGTGGATACTAGGTACTTCGTCTTTTCCTCGTTTACCGCTAAGCCCATCAGCTTAGACTGCTTCTCAATCTCTGAAAACGCCCGAATATTTTTATATTATTCCTAGGCGATTAAAAGGAAATTTCTTGCATTTTCGAGCAAAAAATCGATTTTTTTGAAATATTTTTGGTCATTGTATTCAAACTTCTAAATCGATTTGAAAAGATGGTTCTGCGTTATTATTAACAATTTAATGACCTTTCGATTCATATCTTGCTTGACACCATCTGACGATTATGAATTAAGATATGGCATAAAATGTAAGTGCACCTACCGAAAAAATTAAAAAATCCATGAACAAATTTTTGAAATTGATTTATGAGATCACCAATCCAAATTACACTTAAAAATAGGTTCAGTAGAAATGGGTCATTAAATTTTTTTTTTTTTTGTAATCTTGTAAAGAAACTGATCCCACGTTAGTTGGCGCAAACTGCAGGTTCTCCTTTTTTAAAAAGTGGGCAAATTACACTTAGGGCCGTTTGCTCATGTTCATGTTTTGCTCACATCGAAATCCATCTAGATTTTGCAACTAGGTGGTTTTTGTGCAATTGGTTGGTCTCATGTAGGTTGATTATAAATACGGGCATTTGCGCCACGGTCACACCGAGAGGGCTGGCATGGTATAATACTAGGTTGTTGTAACGGCAGGGTTGACTTTTTGTACGTAGTATGAAAAGAGAGAAAGATTAGGTTAGAAAGGATAGTGGATGTTAAGTTAGAGACCCAGGTCCAGTTCGAGGAAAGTAGCAGCCTCGATTGGATGGGTCCAGAGTATAATGGGTGTTGTCATTTGTTGGGTAATTGGGGAGAAAACGCTCGATGTCGGGCTTGACTGTCCTTAGATCGAATCGAACGGGTTTGTCGCGTATGCTCATAGGGCCTTTGGTGCTGTTGTGGTTGGGGTGGTTTAGATTTTGGCAATTTATCAGGAATTGCTGCGTGAGAAGGGTGTTGTGTTGTTTAACTGGGAGGATCTCTGTTTCCTGATGCAGGTGGTCTATGTGCGTCATCATGTGGCATCCAGTAGCCACTCGAAGTGCTGCGTTTTGTACGGTTTGCAGGTTTCTCCACTGCGTGTCGCTTAATGACGCTGATCAAATGGGTGCTGCATAGTTGATAAATGATCGTCCGATAGCCGCCTTGCGGTACTCCTTGTTTTAGTTTCCTGTTTCCCGACTTGGCTCCTCTAAACTCTACGTGCGAATGCCTGCCTGAGAGGTAATTGTATAGCCATCTCTTGGTGTAATTGGGCAGTGAACTATGCATTATGTCTTGGAGGAGTGTGGTGTAGTTCACCATATCAAATGCCTTTGAAAGGTCCAGCACCAGCACTATTGTCCTTTCATGGGGACGTTTGCTGTTGAGTCCAGCTGTGATGGTGGTAGCTAACTCACACAGTGCCGTTGTGGTGCTGTGGCCTGCCCTGAATCCGTGTTGCTGTTCGGCAGGGGTTAGGTGTTCTTTCAGGGTAGGAAGAAGGAGCGCTTTAAGGATTTTCACAACTGGAGACAGTAGTGTGATCGGCCTATATGAAGATCCTTGATCCGAAGGTTTGCCAGGTGAAGTATTCCAACCCTTTAGGTCCCAAGTGTTTTAACATTATAGTGGCAATACCGTCCGGCCCTTTGGCCTTCGATGGCTTGGCATTCTCGATGGCTGCCATAACCTCTGAGGGTTCGAAGGTGGGCGGCTCTTCTTCATAATACTAGGCTGTCAGCACCTCTGCACTCGGCTGATTATTGTTTTTTTTATTGCGCGCCAATTTTAAAAATTAAAGCAAGAATTTTACAGAGAAGGAGAAGGTTTTTCTTTTGGAACGACTTGTTACTATGATGGGAGATTAAGCAGTAGGTCGAAAGCTATGCTTCTACATTTTTTTTAAGTTTTAAATATAAAGTAACTACTAGCGATCCAAAGCCCGAATAGCCCGGAAAAAGACATTTCCATCTATAATTAAAGTAAATACAGGGTTTAACAATCTAGCAAAGCTGCTTCTATAAACCTAAGTAGAGATTTAGAGGAGCTACGACCGATTCGAGCATAAAAATATGATTTCTCCAATTGTTCGTGTTGCCTTCAAATCTGTAAAGTGCTGTAAAAGTACTCTCTGACTATATTTAACAAAAATCTGATATGGAACTTTCAGAAAAAAGTTGCAAGGCATTTGGTAAGGTTAATTTTTAAAACTAGCGTTAAGATTCGAAGGCTTTCGGCTACAAAATACCAAAATTCTTTCGGCCCAAAATTGAAACAATTACAAAAACTAAATTTCTAACTCAAAATTCACTTTTGTTTTTTAATTCTATTTCCAAAGATCAAAGTGATGCACAAGCAACTGATTTTACTGCACAATGCGATTGCCGCTTACTTTTCGGGAAATGCCATGGCACTGGAGAGCACATTAAAGCAATTTAATATCAAGGTAAGTTTTGGTCCCGTTTAACATAACCAATTTAGTAACACAATTTTCCCCTCTTTTAGGTCAAATCACCGAATGCTGTTGGCGGTTCATGGCTGGAGCAGTAGTTGCAGCAGTTTAATAATCTGAGGCATTTATACACCAAGAGAATGATAGAAGATAAGTCGATCTGTCTGTCTTTGCTGAACGAGCACGCTCTCTAAAAGAAGCCTGGAAAGCTTAACCTTAAGTCCGAATTCTTATTCCTAAAACCTAAGCAGAAAAGTATTGTTTTTTTTAACACATTTCCATCATAATTAACCAACTCAAATAGTTCCTTTGTGTTTCGGTTTTGGCGCTGGCTTGTAAAATTTGAAAAGCGCTCAAGTGCAATATGTTTGTGTATGTGTGTGAGTCAACATCCATTCCAGGAATCCGCTCACTATTGTATCGTATTTTAAATTTATTTATACATATATTCTTCTTATGTAAACCCTTTCGAGATCCATAACCAAAATCACAATGTTTCATTGTTTACTAGTCAACGTATTATTATTTACAAAACTATGCATATAAATAAAGACTATTTAATTACACAAAACAAACATTAATTCTTCTCCAGCTGCAATTCGCCGAGTTTTTCATTTAGAACGCTCGTCTCATCCTCCTCGGCTTTGAACATATCCGGATCGTAGATGACTTTCACAATAAGTGAGCAACTGGGACAGGTGGCTACTTCCTCGCCCTCAATAAGTTCCTCCTGCCAAGGAATTGGAAATTTTGTGTTGAATTTAGAATGTGGGGGCGGGGGGTTACCAGTTACCTTGGAGATTTGAAATCGATCGCCGCAGGGGCAGGGATAATAATACATTTCCTCTTCCTCGTCGTATTCAAAATCCTCAATTTCAACCTCGTCGTGGTAGATGCTCATGATGATGCATCAGGCATAACAATCAAAACTAAACTAATTAATCCCCCACGCCAATAAGAACGGTACGCACGTTGCGACAACAGGACTGTCCACTTGTTTTAATGAACAGCTGATCGAGTGAGTGAACAGTGGTTGAGTCTCATGCAAAACGGAATCGAAATCATGTATTAATTCATCGAATTTCGTAGTCATTTTTTATTTGTTTAAAACTTAGTGCGAGTTGGCTGGCTCTAGGTCCGAAAAAGTTGCGTTTGTTCACAACTGTAAACAACTTATGCATTGTAACTTTATTTAACTTTTATTTATTTGCTGAAAACAATTTTAAACTTTTATTTCTGAACTCAGAAGATTAAGCACAACATTTAAAAAGTTTTTGTTATTATTTTCATACAAAAATATTGAAAATCGAACCATTGAAAGCTGGTTTCCAGAGACATTTCCAAAAAAAAAACTCATCTCTGGACAGTGTGGTCAACTTTTGGGGAAAAAGTAAAGCTAGTTTCAGCAGTACCTAAATTGTTGCGGGAAAAAAATAATAAATAGTATAAGGATATTATAAACTTGGAAATAAAACCATTAATGCCTTCCAATTCGCTTTCATTCTTCATTCAAATTAACATATCTTGCAATAGCAGATCTTATCTCTTCAGCACCAGAACTGTAATCAGCAGAATTGTTAGATTGGTTTGGCTGCTCTCGAGTTTCGTTTGTGGAAAGTTTCCAATTTTCATTGATGGCACTACACTTTCGATATATTTGTATATCATTGCATCGACCATGAGAACCAACTAAAATTAGAATTTCTTGTATTACAAAAATTGATATAGCAATGCGAATAGCATACCGGAAATCAACCAGGGCAAATAATACAATTGAGTACCAGCCTTTATAGTTATGATGATCGATTGCCTCGATTTAGTTATGGATGTACCGTCGAATATACTATTCTTTGCTTACCAATTGCTCCTAGACACTGTGGAAATCCAATGGCCTCGAACCCTTGAACACACTCATCAATTTTTTCGTCTGTTAGGTAGTTGGGTTTCATGTACTCCTCTGCAAACTCGGTTAGCAGGCACCGGCAAAATTCATGGAGAATATTGCAAACACTGTTCTGCGAAACCCCAAACAGCCGGCCTATTGTTCGGTACTCTGAACAAGAACCTAGAGTGTACAAGGCAATGGCAATTCGATTTTCCAGTGGAATGGCGTTGCGCAAATTTGTGTCCTTTTTCCTCAAAAGCATTAAAAAGCATAATTGCTCCATCCGGAAGCTCTCTTTAAAAAGTGCTCATTGTTGTCCGGAACGTCCTTCTCCCAAAACATGCCAAACCGCTTCTAAAATATACAATAATAACTTCTGAAGGAATTGCAGATATAAAAGCCACATTTTACTACCACTTACAAACATCCAAGTGCTTCTTGGTATGTAAAAATTCATGCCTATCATGGTCATCAGCTCCTCTGCATCTTCGATCTCTGCATTGTACGCATTATTGGCGAAATATGCCATAAGCTGCTGAATTGACAGTTGCTGCTTTTGAACAACAGATACAACAACCACCAATTGTTCTTCAAAATCCATTTCATTAATAGTTTTTAGCAATTTGTAAATTCGCTACTACGATGACGCGTCGCGACGACAACTGAAGATGTTAGATGTTATCAATATGAATCGCTATTTCACATCTTTAAAAAATTCCATACGTTCCGCTGATATGTGCTCAGTGTGATTAGCCTATAAGTTACTTAAAGTACTTAAAGTTTTCAAATGAAGTCCAAAAGTACAGGTAGAGATGCAATTATTAGCAAATGGTTTACTACTTGATAATGTCATTCATACTTGTTTCAGAAAAAGAGCATGTAAAGTGTGGGCCATCCGACAGAACGCCTGCCACCTGGGAATAAAATTAGACCATCTGAATTTGGATAATCCAAATAGCTTCCCCCCAATCGATCACTATTCTGCAAATGAACCAAGCGTAAAAAGAGCGACGGACAAGCGGTCCAGTGGGGTTGAAAATCGAAAAGTCGCAGGCAGCAGCTCCACTAAAATCTGAAATGTTTGTCATCCACAGTAAAGAATTCTCTAAAAATCGTGTGTCTTTCATAAGAAATAATAAAGAAATCAAAACTGGAATACTAATGTAATTGTTTCTAGCTTACAAATGCCAAATATTACGTGGGTGAGACTAGTCGTACGCAACGCTCGGCACAGCACACTCGTTCATCACTTGCAAAACCTTTTTTTAACTGCATAAGCTGCAATTGTTGCTTTTCAATTGCAAATCAAAATCACTTTAATTCGTTTTGATTGATGCGCAAAGGTAAACAAACAGACCAGATGCGGAAGTGGACGCTGAACGCAGTAGAAACACCTCTGGGGACTTATCGAAAAATCATGCAATCGATGACAGAACGCGCGTATGTGGAAATCGGCTATAAGAAATGAAAAGTTCATATACAGTCGACGGCAAAAATTTTGACAAACAAAAATTCATGAATAAACCATTATATCTTTTTAACAAAAAATCCCAAATTTAAATTTGCATGTAAATCGGCCATACTTTGCAGATCGATCACGAACTTATATCTTATGAAACGAATAAAGTATATGGGCATTTCCACAGAAAAGTCCACCGAGACCAAAAAATGAAAAGTACTTAAAAACACAATTTTTTATAATTTTTTCATGGGGAAATAATCAAAATGAATTAATATGAGCCAATTTGAAATATACTCATAAACCATTTCGAGATTTTCGAATGCAAAGTCGCGCAAGCGACATTTTTCTCATTTGGCTACGTTTTTTTGTCATAAAAATGCCTTTAGATTGCATTTATTTTTGATCTCTAAAATGTTTCTAAGGGTACAAAGAGTTAAAAAATAATGCAGAAGACCCCTTTAGAAACTATATGATTGCAATTGACTGTAAGTTTCTGCTTTATATTATAACAAAAACAACATAAATGTAATGAGGAAATTTTAGTAACGTAACGTCAGGTAATGTCACGTCAGATACTTATGCAAATAAATAAAAATTGGGCAAACATTTTTTAATAAGATAACCTGGAAAGTAAACTAGTATTATTTCAAATCATACTAAAAAAAATGTTATACAAAAAGCTTTGCCCAATTCGCAGAATTATGCATTTTTCTAAAACAAGTCAAAACCCACTTCCGTTTTATGTAACGTCACGCCAGCATATATGATTGCTTATATCTTTAACTCCTTATGTCCTATTGATGTCATTGTTTTTGCTGATTATAGTGCTACTTAATTGCTACCCAAATATAGAACAATCTTTTTAAAAATCCAAGATTTTCATATTTTTAAAAAACATCTTTTCGTATGAGTGTAACGTCACGTCAGTTTGGAAATGCCCATATACGAGGGTCGGAAAAAAAATGTATTTTGTTTATTGTTGTAAAACATATTGTTTGATCTGCTTGAAAGTTTAACAGGATGTTTTTAAGATCCCAATATAACGTTAAAGTTAATTTTAAAAAAATTGAAAAAAAAAAATTTCTATACTAGAAGACCCCCTTAAGTACATTCGTCAATTTTTTCTTCATAGACGGCCCATCAAGTTTACATATTTATGTGGCATCTGGTAATCAAATCAACATTTGTTATGTCCAAATCTATAAGTAAATGGGTATTAGCTATTTGAGTTTCAAATGTATTTCAATTCAGGCTGCTAGCCTGTAAAATTTTGATCAAGGTTCGGTCCGGAGGCTTGAACCCATTGTAAAGTGTAAGGTTTAGTTTGCCGGTTCCTCCGGTTTCTCTATTTATTAAAGCTAAGGTTTTGGTTTGAATTTGGGTTCATAGATTGCTACATAGTTGACCGATTTTACCTCTACTTTCGGTCAAAATTTTGCCATTTTTTTTATCAGGAGAATGCGTCCAGACTACTAAGCTATGTAAATCGTCAAGTCGAATGGACCACATTCTTTATGGTTATCATTCATAGGTCCACCAAAAAGGATTTCTGTAGCCTCACTTTTTACTTACACAGAGGAAAAATGCAGGCACACTGAACTCAGGACGAGCACATTGTCCAAAACAGTGTAGGAAACAGTCGAGAACACCAAGACACATCCAATTTGAGACATATTTCGTTCTATCGTTCGTGATCGAAAATGCTGTAAGCTAGAGTAATTGATTTCTTTTGTTGATCTAACATATTAATGACTTTTTGTGCATTTTTAACAACTTTGACCATTGATTTCTTAAAAACTTGAAAATTGACTTGTATTAAGCTTGAAAACCTCAGTCGAACGTTATCTATTTCATTCCCCGGCCCGTAAGAGCCCAATAAACTATGATTCCATTCACTAATATCTTGATCAAATATGACCGAGAAGTTCGTCAATTGTTTAGCTTTAGTCTACTTAATCTGAAATCTATTTTTTTAGTTTTTGAATTTCAGAGAGTATGTGGTTTACAGGTTTTAAAAACAGGTTTAGAGGCTTAAAAATCGAATGCAAGATTTGGGCTTTGTGACATTTTTCTATTTGAAAATGCACTTTACACTCCAACCGATCCATTTCTATAGACAGCTATCGCGTGTCGCATACTTTGGATATTTTAAGTGGGACCTTTCAGTGTAAAATGTAACTTAAATTAAAATAAACCATATATTTCGATACGCTGAAAGTAAGACATAGACGAACAATCACTTTGAAAATCTATTTTGGACATCACAAGGTCTATTTTGTATACATACTGCAAAGATGTTAGTAAAGAAATTTTAGTAATCATGTATGGGATCGTTGAGAACTTATGTTTAATTCGATTTAGCGAAAAGT